>JBBHKE010002952.1:253590-286320 GCA_037447655.1 Zygnema cylindricum
CTTTGCCGGAAAGAAATACAGTTTTTTCCTGAAAGTCAGCGGAGTGAAGAGATCTCTGAGGTACATTGACGAGGTACACTTGTGAAGTACACGTACGTCAAACGCAAGTACGACTTTCCATACGAAAAAGGTCGGTTTCTAGATGTTTGATGATTTTTGAGATTTGATAGTCAGCTTACGTGGAACCATTCATATCAGAACACGTATGTAAAACGCATTTAGAAACGATACGCGATGTACCCGATGCCTCTGTAATACATAGATTTTGCTGTCCGTACTATTACACAGACCTCCTCGTGTAACCATACCCCAAAAAAGCAATCATTAGAATTACAGAATTAGTACTTTTTTGTCGGTTACATTTTGCGGCGTCTACCTTTAAGTCACGGAACGAAAATCACGGCGTACGTGGCGTATTAGACAATTTGACTTCTTCGCAAAAATAACATATTATATAAAAAAATAAAAATATTAAATTAAAAAATTACTATATATCGCAATATATATCGCGATAATTTATGTTGGTCGCGGTACGATATATCGAGGATTCTCCTCGATCGATATTCGATACATCGAATATCGAGATTATCGCGATATGAATTTACCCGATACCCAACACTATCTACAGGTATCGCAAGATATTGGCGACGTCTACAACTGTCACATACTCGAAGTAATGAAGGCGCAAGTAACGATTGACATAGGGTACGTCCCCTAATCTGTACTTTGATAAAGTATTTTGGACAGTAGTAAAGATTCTACGTACAACTTTGAAGAGAGTCCCTATTTGCGAAAATGAAATCGGAACTTTGAAATGTGACGGTTGTAGATGTAGGTACAACTTGTGACGATTGAACACCAACAAAAATAGCGAGTGGTAGACGTCTAGATTTTTGTGAAATTGTAGACGTTTAGGGTTTGGTGACATTGTGACGTCATGCTCACTTGTGACAACGTCGACGTCATTGATTCAATAACTTTCCGCCATGGTTTCCCGATTTCGTTTTTTCTACTTTTCTCACTCGACTTGCTATTAAAAAAAAACCTGAAAATTTTTAAAAATAATATTTTTAAAAGATCTTTCATTTTATACCAATATTGTCGCGTCTCATTCTAAAAAGTGTGAGATAACATCGATGGTGTGAGAGGGAGAGGGGAGAGGCGACGACGGCGCAAAATTTTGCAAAGGACCCCATGAATGAAAGTGGAGGTCCGAGACCCCTACGATCTTTTTTTCCGTGCATGCGCGTGACGGGCATGGAGAAAAATAGCGAGGACTCTCCCTCGTCCTAAGATTTTCCCACTCTTGTGGCGCGTGCGTGGGTCGTTTTTCATTCGTTGTTTGGGTGGTACTTTAACTAAAATCACCCCCTCGAGGTGATTTTGGATGAAGTTTTTTTTTTACTGGATTCTCTTGCCCGGGGGTCGAAAAGGGAAAAACGCCAAAATGCGTTCACATGACGACAAACACGTCGTACATCCGAAGTATTAATTGAAGTTCACTCTACTTTGATAAAAATGATTTTTTCGTACGGCTAAAGTTTCTGTCAAAGTTCCTTGAATTTTAGGGCAAAAAGACAAAGAAACGAATATACTTTAATACATGGGGACGTACCCATAGGCACACTTTGAAAAGTACACCGTAAAATATGCGCTAAAATCCAAATTAACGTTTCAAAGTTTCGATTACATGGGAACACGCCCTAACCGTTTGAAGTCAATCTGATGCACGGATAAAGTTTTTTTGTCGGTTTGACTACGAATCCATACCATATCTTGCCCAAGGACAAACATTTTGACAGAGGGGAATCAATTACATCAACGGAAAATATTTAGCACAAATTTTGTTATAATACGACAAACGACTTTTAGCACTACAATACTTTTTAAGTCTTCTTACACTCGTACATATTGCACATGACAAATATCAATTCGTATCATTTTGACCACTTTAAGTCTTTAACTTATTCAAGAAACAATTTTGCCAGCTGCAACAAGTGACTAGTTAAACAAATAAAGGGAATTGATCATGGCAGTGACTGTTTTGGTTACACACTGTCACTTACGTCCTTTTGTCAAAAAAATTACGTTTGAGGTACACATTGGTACAAGTAATGTACCGTTGAGTCTAAATTTGACGGTCAATCGGTTGGACAACTTTGACTTTCAAAATACTGTTTCAACCGCTTAACATTTTGCCACGCTAGCGAACGTCGACCTTCATAATAAAACTAACAGTTCACACGACTGGCGAACGTTTACGGTGACAAAATTGTGGCAACCACATGTAAATAAAAGTGTTGCACACAGTCACTTTTTGTCTTTACGTGAGCTCCACGGTGAGAGAACATGTTGGATTTTAACTTAGCGGCGAAATTTAAATTTCGTCGTGTAAGCGTTAAATTGAACTTAGACGCAAATTGAAACAAAACAACTTTAAACTGAAGTACTATTACTTTTGTACGGAAATATTAAAACGCACGAAACGAAATAAACTTTGTACACTAATAAAACGAACCGGCGTAAAAATATCAATTGAAATTAAATGAAAAAAATGCGCGTTGTCACGCGCGACGAAATTGAGCCACACTATCTACGAATCAACATTTTTCACATTACCGTTTTAGTATTTTCGTACAAGTACTTCAGTTTAAAGAGGTTTCGTTTCAATTTGCGTCTAAGTCCAATGTAACGCTTAGACGACTAAAGGTATGTCCCCATGTGCATAAGTAAGGGTTTTTTTCTGTCGTTTCTGTAAAACTTAGCGCCGTATTGCCTAAGTTGCAACCGTACGAAGGAATACAAATTTGTAGAGTACAATTTGCGTCATCCTTAAATTTAGGATGTATGAAAATTTGTCTTCTTGTGTTTTTCGACCCACTTCCACGACGAAAAACATCATCTTCAACCTTACGTTTAAAACACATGCGCGATGTGTTTTAAAACTAGATATTCTCGATAAAAAAATAGGAACATATATTTGCATGTGCCTTAATTTTCGAAAATTTTCATACGATTTCCAAGGACAAAGAAAAGTGCAGAATTCACTTTGTTTTGTCCTTTTGCGTTCGAATACGACGAAGAAAAGTGCAGAATTTGTTTGGTTTTGTCCGTTTTCGTCCAGTACGGATTTTTTTTGCAGGGGTCTTCAAATTTTGATGCCATTTCATGTCGACCGGATAGGAGATGCAATGGCAAAGCGCCTCGTCTTCAACCGTGAAACGACAAAGTATGAAAGGCGGTACGTCTACAATGTCACGGTAAGACATGCGACGTCACAAGCAGTTCCAGAAAATAACGTGCGACAACACAGATTGTAGACGTTGACAGCCGTCACAGGTATTGTCGACGTATACAATCGTCACAAGTGTAAGTTACGATTTCGTCCTTACAGACATAGGGACACTTGAAAACCGGGTCCGGCGGATCCGCGCTAAAATACAAAGTAAGTTCGCTAAGTTACTAGTACACGGGGACATACCCTAAATTTCAATTTTGCGGCTAAGTTAAAATCCAACGTTCTCTCACCGTGGAGCTCACGTAAAGACAAAAAGTGACTGTGTGCAACACTTTTATTTACATGTGGTTGCCGCAGTTTTGTTATCGTAAACGTTCGCCAGCCGTGTGAATTGCTAATTTTATTAGGGAATTGCTAATCGCAGAGACGATTTTTGTTGCGCGCAGGTAGTTGTCAGAAATTGTACATTTGAAGTACAGTTTTGTACAAGTGACGTACCTTTAAGTTCAGATCTGACGGTCAATCCGTCAAACAACTTTAGCTGGCGGAATACTGTACCGGCGGTTAAAAAAGTGTCGCGCTTGCAAACGTCGACCGTCATAAAAAAAAAAACAATTCACACGGCCGGCGCAGGTTTACTGTAACCAAACTGCGGCAGCCACATATAAATAAAATGGCTGCGCGCAGGTTGTTTATCACTTCACGTTAGCCGCAAAATGAAATCAACTCGTCGTCACGTCCACGGTGGACGTGACGACGTGTCATTTTAGCTTCATCGATGTTTATACGCGGGTAAGCTTTTTTATTTTGTACGAAGTTTATTTCGTTTCGTGCGAGTTTACACATGTTGTACGTCGTCCTTTAATATGTGTCCAAGTTCAATGTAATGGTTCGCGAGTTTGATTTCATTTATGCGGTAAACTACCTGCGCGCAGCCATTTTATTTATATGTGGTTGCCGCAGTTTGGTTACAGTAAAGTAGTAAACCTGCGCCGGCCGTGTGAATTATTTTTTTTTTTTATGACGGCCGACGTTTGCAAGCGCGACACTTTTCTAACCGCCGGTACAATATTCCGCCAGTCAAAGTTAAAGGTACGTCACCTGTACAAAACTGTACTTGAAATGTACAATTTCTGACAACTACCTGCGCGCAGCAAAAATCGTCTCTGCGATTAGCAATTCCCTTTTATTATGACGGTCGACGTTCAAAAGTTTAAGTGGTTCAAACAATCTTTTGAAAGTCAAAGCTGTCCAACCGATTGACCGTCAAATTTACTCAACGGTACTTTAATTGTACTAGTGTGTACTTCAAATGTACATTTTTTGACAAAATGACGTAAGTGACTGTGCGCAACCAAAACAGTCACTGTCATGATCAATTCCCTAAATAAAACATTCTGGATCACAATTTTTATTGCCCGTCAAGAAAAAATTGAAAATAGAATTTCCACAAATACGTGGAACTCTACGAACCAATTGCTTCTAAGGTGGTTAGTTCGGTTCCACTGCTTCCGGGATTTTTTTTCATTTTTGTTTTTCACAAACGACAAAAATTTTGAACACAGATATTTTTTCCCGCTGGCAATTCAAATGACGAAACATTTTTTATACGTGGCACAATAGGGAATACTGATACTCTGTTAATTTACATGTACGCTCTACAGTTTTCGTACAATAAGTACAGAATTAACCTACAAAGTCGTTTGTCGTACTGCAGGAAAATCTTGTTAAAACATTTCCGATGATATGCTGGGGAAGTATTTTCTCCGTCGATATATTTTTCCCTTATTGTCTGGGAAACAAACAAAGAAATCGCGCCGTACAGGTTACATAAAATCGAGTACGTACATTTGGACCGACACTTCGAGGCCCGTAAGTCGTAACATCAGGTTTTTTATCTTTTTCATCTCGATCTTTAACGGTCGTTTCGAATGCCGTCAATTTTTTATAGGTGACGAAAACATAACGGAACGAGCCGACGGCCGTCGGACTGGCTGTCACATAATGTCACACTCGAGAAAGTGACAGTTGACGCAGAGTCTGGAAGTGTCCGGCAGCCAAATTTCTCCTCTGTCCGCAGTTTTTCCCGAAACAAATTGCTGTACGAATATTCGGCACTAGGAAGGCTTGAACGGTATAGTACTGTACTCAATTTTAGCGTTTGTACGGTCCATTCACTGGGTCAATTTCAGTACAGATCTACAGTACTGAGGTTTTGTCAAAAAGACAAAAACGAAACAGAATTAAATTGTCAGAAACGAAAACGAAATGAGCAGACCATCGTACTGTACTGTATGTACTTTACGAGTTAGTTGCTTAAATTCCGGAATTTTTCTGATTGGCCAAGAGAGGTTTTACCGACCGCGTTTAAAACGAGTGGACATAACTAGTCCTTTAGTTGTTTTGCTTTGGTTCTTGAAGAATCTGTTTGCCGCCGGTATGTAGGAGGTTTTAAAACTTAAAAGAGGGTCTTATGGTCATTATCCCTATTTGCACTCAGATTCAGGTGACTGTGACAATACATCTTTTTCATGTCATTTCATTCTTAAATATCTTTCGTCTGTGTAATTATCTTTCCTATTTGTTTAACAACTACACCTTGAATCGTTATTAGCGTATAGAAATTATTAGTGTAAAGAAAAAATTAGCGTCATTCATTCTAATTTAGTGCCAGGAGACGTGGCAGATTATGGTCCACGTCCTTAAATAGTGTAATATATTATATTTAAGGTATCAATGTCAACATTTTGGGGTGCCGATATAGCGTACATAAGGCTAATAACGATTCACGGTGTACTGTAATTGATATGATCTAAAACTTGATGCAATCACATTGTCTCACTTTATAATTTGTTTTCTGAAATACATTTACTTTGTGGACACTTCCAAATTGGTTTATCATCCTTATTCATATTCACTTTTACTACTTAGCTCAGCTATAGCCAATTGGAGGAGTAAATTTGTCATCTCTACCTCGTCCCCTTTCCCTCTGCCTGTCCCTCCCTCCCTCTCGCTCTCTCCCTTCTCCCTCCTCTCTCTCAACAGACTCTTTTCTTCCCCATCTTTGTCCCCATCCTTTCACACTAAACCTCTCAAATCGTTTGAAGTTTAGCGTGACTTTCCCCTTCTTCCCTCTCCCTCTTTCTCTTTCTCTTTCTCGTGCCCCTCCCTCTCTTCTTGTTTCCTTTTCCCCCCCTTCTCATTTTCTCTCTCCATATATCTGGCCGCCATGCCACCTTTCATATTTTCATTTGTCTCCGTTTTTCTTCTTTCCCTCTCCTCTCCCCCCTTTACCTCTGGGGAAAATGGAAATAAAAACGATGCATCTTCTAATTACCTTTGCGCCGGTTCCGATCTCCAACAACCTTTCTCTAAAGGATGGGACCCAGAAAGTATGTCTTTTTTTTCTGTTTTTTCATTTTTATTTTTTTTGTTTTCTTGCAATGCTATATTGCAGTCAGCTAAATTCATATCGTATTATGTTTTTTCTTTTAATTTATATCCCAAAGATCTCCGAGTTTGATCTCAGTTCCTTACCGGTGCCTTTTCCCCTATTCCTTTTTCCCTCTTCTATCATATGGGCAGCTAAAAAACTGATTTTCATTTTCTTCTCAATCTCTTCATCCCCCCCTCGTCGTGACCATATTTGTGAGCACCTGCCCACAAACGCGGGCAGAAACAGAACATTCACCTTACTCACCTTCCCCTCCTTTCATTGCTATTACAGCTGCTCCCAAATCTGGCCAGCTAAAATATCCTTCCCGTCTTTGCCCCTCCTTTGCACCCTCTCTCTCTCTCTCCCTCTCTCTCTCTATCAATCTCTCTCTCTCCCTCTCTCTCCTACTCCCCCTCTCTCTCCCACCCTCTCCCCCTCTCTCTCTCGCTCTCTCTCGCTCTCTCTCTCACACCTTGAATCGCATTTTTTCCCACCTGCCCGCAGACTCGGGCAGCCAGAAATATATGATTTTATCTCACGTTCCTGAGCAGCTCTCGAAGGCTCGTCTCCATTTTTCCGAGGTCCTCTTAATCGCCCAATTTTTAAATAGAACTTTAATTTTACCCTCGGTTGGAAGAAGTACAATTGGAAATAGTCACAGATGTCAACTCCCTTTTTGCTCATATTTCGACATAAATGCGGTCGGAGAATACGTAAAATGGGTTACGGAGCCGTATTTCTATAAGGAAATTTGGCTAAAAAGTAAAAGAAGTTTGACTTCCGTAAGAGTTTTTGTCAAAGCTGTCGATCATCCTTGTCATGCGGTACGTTCTTAATCTTTTAAACTTCTTTCTTTTTATTTTTCTTTCTTTTTATTTTCATTCCTTATCTTTCTTGTTTATAAATGATGGTTTTGGTTATCTATTTTTTGTTTTTTGTTTTATCTTTTCTAGTTTCCCTATTTCCCAGTCTTCTATATTCGTAACTCAAATTCACCATAATCGAACAAACTTAAAAAATCCAAAATACCAAAGTCAATCTCTCCACTTCTCTTCGTGTTTCCTTTTTTCCCTGTACTCTCCAATTTTCCTATATTCCTGTTTCCAATTTTCTTATTTCTATATCTCTGCGCCCCACCCTTCCCTCTCCTCCTCACATTTTACTTAACTTGTCTTATTAATATTATCTTTTTTTTTTTTCTTTGTTTTAGATGCCCCAATTTCGCAGCACTTTTCTTCCTTTAGAGGAAGCGATCAATCGAGCCAATGACGTGGCGCCGGAATTTTGCGAAAGTTGCGACAAAAAGTATTGGAATGTCGTTTTCCAAAAATTAAAAGAAGGAAAAATCCAAAATAAGGACTTATTGGTAATGGCGAAGGATTCGGTGGGAATGTGTTTATCGAAGGAGAATTTAACGGTAGGTGTGCTGGGAAAGGAGAGAGAGGAGGGGCAGAAGAGGGGGTTGGGGGAGGGAGAGAGGGGATGGAAGAATGGAACTTGGGAACGAGAGGGAAGAGGGAGAGGGATAGAAGACATCGAGGGAGGGGAAGGGAAGAGTGTTTTTGAAAGAGGATATACAGTAGGTTTCGGGGTGGTGGAAGAGAGGAGCAGCGAAGAGGAAAAGAGAGAGGGAAGGAAGGAGAGAAAGACGGGGAGGAGAGGGAGGGGAGAAGGGGAAAGGGGGGGATGTTACTCGAAGGAGAATAGTACAGTAGGATTTGGCTGGAAGGAGAAGCGGGAGAAGGCGGCGGTGAAGGGTGAGGAGGAGAGAGGGTGGAGGGGTAGGGGGTAGAGGGAGAGGGGGGGAGGAAGGGGAAGAAACCGGATGTGCGAAAAATAAAGAGAGGGAGAGCAGGGCAGAGAAAAGGGGAAGGAGAGAGAAGAAACATTGAGGATAAGGGAGAGCGGAGAAGAGGGTGAGAACCTGGAGAGAAAAGAGCGAGGATGGGGAAGGAGGAGAGGAAATAGTGAGGGTAGGAAACGACGAAGGGGATGAAGAGGAGAAAAAAAGAGAGGGGAAAGGCCGGGAGAGGTACATGGAAATTAGGGTGGGAGAGGTGAGGGAGAGAAGATGGAGAGGTCGGGTGGAGCTAGAAATGTGAAAATAGTGCGGAAGAAGAAGGGGGTGGGAAGAGAAAGGGGAAAGAGAGGGATGAGGGAGGGGAAGGGGGGGGGGGAGGGGGTGGGAGAGGGAGTAAGAAGAGTAATGAGATAACCATGGGAAAGAGAATGAGAGAAAAGTGGGAGGGAAATTGGAGAGGAGTGGTAGTTGAATGGTGGGGGACCTTGGTGGAAGAGAGAAATCTCTTATTTTTTTTTCTTTTGCCTCTTTTAAACCCTTATTTTTTATTTCCTATGTTTGAAAATTCCCATTTTGAGCTTTTACTTCATACAAAATTCCTGTCAATACTTTTCGTTCTTAACCATTTCTGTCTTTCTTTTATTTCTTTTGATTTTTCCTTATTTCGTTTTTTTGTTTCGTTGACTTTTTTTAACACAGACGTCGTCAAGTCACCTTCCGTACAGTCACAAACTACTTAAACGAGTCAAACAATTCGGAAAGGACAAATTGGGCGAACGGTATTTAGCCGTCCAATGGCGCCTCGAGAAACTTCTTGAAAAACATTCCGAAGAAGACCGTATCGCCGCATGCAAAAATGGGCTAATCTCGACCGTCAGATCAATAATGAAAGAAAATCGCCTGACGCACTTTTTTCTCGCGGCCGATATGAGCCCCGAGTAAGTTGTCGCGATTTACCTTTTAATCTTTTTCTTTTCTTGTTGCGGGAGGGGGAGTGGACGGGGGAGGGGGAGCGGAAGGGGGAGGGGGAGGGGGAAGGGGAGGGGGAGAGGGGGGGAGGATGAGAGGGGGGGAAAGGGAGGGAGGGAAAGTGAGCGGGGAAAAGGAGGGGGGGAGGGAGGGGGGGAGAGGGGGGGAGAGGGGGAGGGTGGGAGAGAAGGAGAGAAAGGTGGAAAGAGAGAGAGGGGGGAGAGAAAAGGGGGGGAAGTGAGGAGGGAGAGGGGGCAGTAGGCTGGAGGGAAGGGGAGAAAGGGAGAACGAGAGTTGGGAAAGAGAGGGAGAGAGGGTGGGAATAGGGGGGGTAGCTGGGAAAGAGAAGGGGGGAGGGAAAAGGGGGTGGGGAGAAGGAGCGGAAGGGAGAAGGGGCCGGAGAGAAGATCGGGGAAGGAAGTGGAGAGAGGCTCAGGTTGGGCTGAGAAGAGGGGGGGAGGGAGGAGGGAAAGAGAGAGGAAGAGAGAGTGAGAGAGGAGGGTGAAGGAGAGAGAGAAAGAAGATAGGAGGATATTTTTTCCTTTTTCCAATTTAGTTTCTATTGTTTTAACTTTATACTGTATTCTCCTTTTGATTCTTTTCAGAAGTCGAGCAAAATCGACGTCTCTTACTCATATTAGCGGAAGGGTTCGAACTATGGTTAGCAACGCCTTAAAGGTATAATTCCTGTTTATTTCCTAATAATTTCTTAAAATGTTTTCCCAGAAAGAAAGAAAAACAGAAGCTTTGTTTTTTTTAAGGTGTAGCACAAAGGAAAATGGACTGATTGCAAGAATTAGAAATTAGAATTAGATAATGGACTGATTGCAACGCCTTAAAGGTATATTCCTGTTTTTTCCTGAAAAAATATACTGATTGTAAGAACTACACTCAGTTTCATTCATTTCCGTATTTTTCCTATTCTTCAGGAGGTTTTTAAAGAACTGAAGCCGGTCACATGGGATACGTACGATCCCGCGATTCCAACTCTTGATAGTGGGATATCAGTAAGTTTTTTGTTATTTTTTTTCTTTCCCAATTCCTAACAGAAACTGCATAACAACTCGTATGAAGTCTTATGAAATTTGAAAAATTCTGTACAATTTTGTAGCTGTTATGTTTCCTTGTTTTAAACTTTGTCTGGATTTGAAACAGAACTCGTGAAAAGAGTAGAATTCAAATCCTTTCTTAAATCGATAAATGTGAAGCATAAAAATTATCTGAAACCTTTAAAATTTTGAGAATTGAACCTTAAAATTTATTTTTTCAATTATTATAACTGTTGATACTGTTTTCGAGTGTTTTGTTCTCTAACAGGAGTTTTTTTCCTTATTTTTTCCTTTATTTTTCTCATTTTGGTCTTTTTACAGGGTATTTTGGACAAATTAACTTGCATAGAGTCCACAATTTTTGTTCATCCCTCTCAAGAATGTTCCGGAGGTCCATCGAGTTATGTTAGAGAAATTATTTCAGGGAGAAACCAAAACGGATTACCCAAAGAAACAACTATACAATGGGGATTTCCTAGTTCCAAATCAGTTTCTTAAAATCATGGAAGATACGGAAAACAGGAGGGATAAGGCAAAAGTAAAAGCCACGAAAACTAAAAATTTGGGAAAAGCAAAGAGAAATGGAAATTGTAATAACCTATAGGTCGAGGTAGGGTGAATGAAAGTAGGATTAGAAAAAATAGAAATAGAATGTAGAGTTAAAATTCGATAAATTTGTAAACCTTTGCGCATGTACTATAATTTTTAGTAGATTAGAATGAGGTTTTGGGATAACTAAGAAGTTGCTAGAGAAGCACATTTTCTTGAAAGATTTTGGAAGTCATGAGAGTGAATTGAAAAGTTTAAATTGCGCTAGGAAATTATTACTTCTAAAATTTCAGTTTCCAAGTGTGAATTTGATTCTAGATTGCTGCTAACAGATCGTTGTATCAAACTCTCTTTTTCAGTAAGATTTTTTTTGGTTTTTCCTTTGCTCTTGAAATGTATCGCAGCTTTTTTCTTGCAAAGTTGTAACTTCTTGTTCTAGTTCAAACTTAACCGTTGCTTTGATTTGAACCTTTAAAAATTTAATTTTAGGATGTAAACTCAAGCTTCGCTAAAGATTAGGGACAAGCATATCTTCGGGGTGGAATTAAGTATATCTGGGCCGTTTTTTCACTGAAGTGGACAGGAATGTGTTTCTTTCTTCCGATGCAAAAGTTAAGGACTGGGGGAGACGTGTGATCCCATAATTTGGAAATGAAGTCATGGTAGATAAAGAAAGAAAACAGTTTTGAGCTCTAAGTGAGTTTCGGTTTTTGATTGATAATAATTAACGAGGGAAAAACACCCCTTCGATAAAAATTAAGTGGTTAGTGCAATTAAACTTATAAAATATAGTGCAAGCACTGAAAGCGTCGCACGATCTAAAAATGAATCCTGTACAACCGCGAATCTTTATTAGCGTCGAGGTTTTTTCGCCACTTAAAACATCTTTTCTACGTACACACTTGTCGGTTTTTCAATCTGACGGTTGCGATTGAAAGGTAAGATTCTCAGCTTCCGATTGGCGGTCTCAAATTGAATATTCGACAAGTGTGTACGGAGAAAAGATGTTTTTAAGTGGCGAAAAAAGCCTTATGACGCTAATAACGAATCGCGGTTGTACTGTAAGAATGACCTGGACATCTGTACATCCACCTTTGGTTGTCGTTTTGGAAACCTTTAAATAAGGCAATGTTTGTCGTTCCGCGCGTTGTCCGTCTTCTGTACGGAATCGTACGTCTGACAGGACACGGTCCATTCCCGTGTAATGGGCACCTGGGCACCAACCGGGAAAGGTACCGTATCCTGGCATCTCCTCCTGATTGGTGTATGTTAACGGCCAATCCAATGCGTTTGAAAGTGGACGGCCAACGAGAAAGGTACCGAGTCGCTCCCCGATTGGTGTATGCTAACGGCCACAAACTATAGACTTTTGGTCGCGTCCGTCAGCGGACGGCCAATGAGAAAGGTACCGTGGCATCTCTTTCTGATTGGTGTATGCTAACGGCCACAAATTATAGACTTTTGGTCGCGTCCGTCAGCGGACGGCCAACCAGAAAGGTACCGTGGCGTAGCTTCATGATTGGTGTATGTGAACGGCCAATCCAACGCGTTCGTCAGTGGACGGCCAACGGGAAAGGTACAGTATAACGTAGAAAAAAGTGGCGCAAAGTGTGCAGATTTCCCGTTTAAAGAACTCCCGGTTCGTGAAAGTGGCGCAAATGGTGTAAATAAAACAGATGGTGTAACGGGCATGATAAAACAGGACGCTGTCCATGTCCGTGTAGCGGGCATTGATGTACAAGTAAACCAAATAAAAAAATAAACAAAAGCAGAATCGATGAAACCTTGCAAAGGTGCCCAAACTTCAACGCTGTAGATCCTAACAAATCAGTTGATTATAAGCAGGAAACCAAAAACAAGCAACCTACTCTAGAAATCAAGAGTTAGATTACAAAAAGTAAGTTGGATTACAAAAAGTAAGTTGGATTACAAAAAGTAACCGTCACCGCAGTCACTTATAAATGGAGCCAACAAGTAAAGGTGAAACACCATTCAGGTAGGAGAGAAAAAATTTAACGCAAAGAAAAGTCTGTATAACACTCCCCCCCTTTTCTAGGAGAGGAGACCGACAAAGTGTTGATGCGCCTCAAATTGGGGACGGTGGAGGGCTTTTGTGGGGAAAATAGCGGATTAGAAAGAGAGGATGTGATTTTCTATCATTTCCCAAGTGAACTCGAATTTGATGTCAATATGTCAAGTCCGTTTGTGGTGAACCAGGTCACGAAGAATGGCAATGGAGTATAGAAATCAATGCCGACAAAGGTGGGAATTGTTTGGGGAAATTGAAGATTGAGGAAGAGGGAACAAAGCCGAACATCTTCCTTAACGACTTTTATGGCGCCCATGTACTCCGCCTGAGTAGCAAAGAGCAATGGTGGGTTGTATGCAGCAAGACAAGGAACTTAAGCTGCCACTGAGAGAAAAGTAAACCCCGGAAGTGACCAAAGAGTTTCGATGTCACCACCCCAACCACTACAACACACTCCAAGAGAGGGATAATGGAGCATCCAGAAGAAAGAGAGAGAGGAGTAACAAATTTTTAGGACGAGGGAGAATGATAGATTACAAACCAAATAAAATACATACACAACAAAGGTGTTCCTCCAAAAGCATTCAATATATTAAGCACAATGCAAATACAACTCCTTTTCTTCCTTCCTTTTACTTCTGACCTTTCTACGCCTTCTTAACAAGCTACGCCTCCAAAAGATAATTCTACCACGAGTTTTCAACTAATATATATAGGTACACGACTAGAAACGCGTAAAAGTCAACGTAGTGAAATAAACGACCAACAAGTTGAACCGACTTGAACAACACGGCACGACTAGGAAATTCAACCGCGAACCAACTTGAATCACACGGTACGACTTGAACTTACGTGAACCGAAACTACCAAGCAATTTCCACGTCACTTCTATAGTATTATTCAAACATACGTGAAACGAAATGAACATTTGATTTCTACGTCACTTCCAATATCCAGCGACGAAACTACTTCGTCGCTGATTGTCGCTACTTAGGCTACGAGAATGACTTGTCGCTATAAGAGTTGTCAGTACCATATCCTAACGGAGAATAGTCGCTATTATTTTCACTGTACGTCACGCGCATGTATGTAAAAAACAAATTGCAGGAGGCTCCGACCACTACTTTCATTCATGGGTCCTTTATAGAATTTTACGCCGTCGTTGCCTCTCCACTCTCCCTCTCACACTTTTGCGTTTGTCTAATATTTCTTAGAACGAAACACAACAATACTGCTATAAAATGAAAGATACTTGAAAAATAATTCTTTTGACTAAAGTGGAATAAAAAAATTGAGAAGCCATGGTGGAAAGTTCTTAAATTTGTGACGTCGACGTTGTCACAAGTGAGCATGACGTTATAATATCACAAAACCCTAAACATCTACAATGTCACAAAAAACTAAACGTCTACGACCGTTGTTGTTTTTGTTGACGTCACGAATTGTCAGACGTTTTCAGTCGTCTTCAATCGTCACAAGTTGTACCCGCGTCTACAACCATCACAATTCAAAGTTCCGATTTTGTTTTCGCACATCAGAACGCTCTTCAAATTAGTACGAAAAATCTTCACTAAAATCCAAAGTACTTCTTCAAAGTATCGATTTTACGGGGACACCCCTTAAGTCTTAATATCTGCACGGAAGTTTTTCAATAGTTTTCGTGTGAAAAGCGCACATGTAATATGCATTTTGTAACAGCAAAAGTCTTAGAAAAAGCACATCAACAGATTCAAAATTGGAAATCTAAGGCAATTGGCTGGTTTACTACAGATTACGACCTAAAGTTTAGGGTAAAAATGGGTATTTAAAAAGCTAAGATCAAGTTGTAGATGCTTTTTAATTGGACGGTGCTCCAGCAAACATTCAAATAGTGTTGCCTATCATAGTTACCGTATATGCTACAACGGCGGATCATGTATACCCAAATCAGCGTTATGGAGAAATTACAATTAAACATTTTTTTGAAAATGGTATTGATACACAAATTAGAGTAAATGACACTAATTCATTATATGCACTAATAATTTCTATACGCTAATAACGATTCACGGTGTAGTGTACATTGTAAACAAAAATGTTGACTATCCATAGCCTCTCATCGATAACCGATATGAATATTTTTTTGACTTACCAATAATGGATCTATTGGTACGAAAAATCAATGAATGAAAAATATCGCCATATAACCGACTTGTTTTCCCGGTCTGCCGATAAATATATAGCAAAAATGTAGTTTTGACGTTTTTGCAAGGTTTACGGTTACAGTCTGCCATATCAAATATTGTTCTGTACTTAATAAAATAGACCATGAAAACCTCCTTTCTCCTCCCCCCTTCACTGTCTCATATACGCCGCCCCGATACATCGGTGCAAATCAGGTACCGATATATAAGTCGTCTTTACCTTCCGAACCGACAATACTGGATATTGTAGTTTTCGCTAATAGTATTTTACCGATAGACAACAAAGTAAAAATGGTTTGCGACTCGGAAGTCGTCAAAATTCAGGTTTTTACCTTTTTCGTCTGGGTCTTCAACGGTCGTCTCGAATGCCGTCAATATTTTCCAGGTGAAAAAACATAACGGAGTGAGCCGACGGCCGTCAGACTGGCTGTCATAGAATTTCACACCAGGTGACTGACAGCCGACGCCCAGTCTGGAAGTCCTTGTCCCGGCAGCAAATTTCTCCTCGTACTCGCAGTATTTCCCGAAACTAATTTTGTACGGATATTCGGCCGCAGGATGGCTTGTACGGTGCTCAGATTTAGTTTTGTAGGTTCCTTGCAGTGCTCAAGATCTACAGTACCACGCTCTTGTCGAAAACGAAACAGAATTAACTTGTCAGAAACGAAAACGAAATGAGTAAACCATTGTTCAGTACACCGTGAATCGTTATTAGCGTCAATGCTTTTTTCGCCACTTAAACCATATTTGTCGGATTGTGGATCTGACGGTAGCGATTGAAATTTAGCATTCTCAGCTACCTATTGGCGGTCTCAAATTGAAATCCAACATGTGTGTACGGGGAAAAGGTGTTTTAAGTAGCGAAAAAAACAGAGACACTAATAGCGATTCACGGTATACTGTACAGTGTGTACTTTGAGCGCTTGTTGCTAAAATTCCGGAAATTTTCTGATTGTTCTTTGAGAGGCTTTGACATAACGCGTTCAAAACGCGTTCACATGATAGGTGTCTATTTGTTTTTTTTATTTGTTTTTTGATCTATTTGTCGCGGCATGTACGAGGATTTTATACATAAAAAAGGGTTTTATTGTCGGTATTCCTATCGTGCTCAGATTTAGTCGACTGTGACAATAATCACTTTTCCTATAATCAAAAGCTCGTTTTTTTTCATTTCATTCTTAACTACCTTTCGTCTCTGTAACTATCTTTCCTATTATCTACCGTAATTGAGATGATCTAAACTTGTGCAATCATATTGTCTCGGTTCATAGTTTGTATTCTAAAACACATTTACAAAATAGACACTTCCAAATTGGTTTTTCATCCTTATTAATATTCAATTTTACTACTTAGCTCAGCAATAGCCAATTGGAGGACTAAAAATTGTCACCACTACCTCGTCCTTTTTCCCCCTCCCTGTCCCTCCCTCTCCCTCTCTCTCTCCTCCTCTCACCTGCCCACAGGATATTTATTGAACTGACGAGAGGCATATAGTATTGCTACTGTAGTGTAACGTCACACTATCAAACTAAAAACAAACCAAACAATAAAGTGCGCACGAAGGGCAAACTAAACAAATTGCGTCTACAGTGAAACTGCATAGTCATGGAGTACAAAACACACGTACAATTAAACCAAAAATAAAGACAAACCGTACATACATACTGTACACACCAAACGACATAATACTTGGTCGTCGCCAAACTAAATCTATGCGAGACCTAAGAACTGCAAACTGTAGGACCTTAAAGTTTGCACGAAGCGCCTACTAAACAAATCGCGTCTACAGCGAAACTACATAGTCATGGAGTACAAAACACACGTACAATTAAACAAAAAATAAAGACAAATCGTACATACATACCGTACACACCAAACGACACAATACCTGGTCGTTGCCAAACTAAATCTCCGCGAGACCTAAGAACTACAAACCATATTACACGACTTAATGAATCCAAACCAACCAAGACCACTAACTTGACGTAACGACAAACTAGCGGGCCGCGCGACAATCCGCGATTGCCGATTACAACTTTGACTGAACAACCCTCTCAAACTTGTAATCATTATATCATTCCTAATTTTAGTCTCCCCCTCAATAACACATCATGAGCCGCGGCTTTCGTCAACATATCCGCGGCTTCCTCCAACGTCGAAATGTACAAAAACTCAATCTCTTTTGCAGTGACCAAATCGCGTACGAAGTGCCACTGAATCCTAATATGTTTTGTCTTTTTGTGAAAGACATGATTCTTTACCAACGCCATAAAACTCATGCTGTCAAAATATATTTTCATGTAGCCAATCGCAATCCCCAATTCTCTAAGTAGCTCCTTCATCCAAATCGACGCTTTAGATGTGTGACAAGCTGCCATATATTCTGTTTCGGTTGAACTTAGTGCAACAGTTGGTTGGAGTCGCAAACTCCAAGAAACTGCCGCGCCGCCAAAAACAAAAGCATATCCAGAAGTTGAATTTTTTGTGTAAAAGTCTCCACCCCAATCTGCGTCACAATATCCCACGCACACCAGAGAAGTCCGTTCAGATCGAAACAATAAACCAATCTCGACCCTACCTGCAAGGTAACGAAATATCCTCTTCACGGCTTCCTTATGAATTTTTTTAGGAGCCTGACAAAATCGGCTCACGACAGAAACTGCGGCTAAAGTATCCTGTCGCGTGGCCACACTTAAATACATTAAACTTCCAACGGCCTCACGATAGGGCACGTGGACAGTTTTCTCCTCAAATTTGCGATATTGAATTTTGGAATCTAGTGGTGTCAAAACCGGCTTAGAATCGAACATAGCAAATTTTGTTAGTACTTCTTTTTAATATTGCGATTGCGACAATTTAATATCCCCATTATCGTACTTTGAAACTTTCACTCCAATAATATATTGTACGTCCCCCAAATCTGTGACTATAAAGTGTAGTCGCAGGTACTCGTTCAATTCGGCGATTCGCGTTAAGTTGTCACATATCATCAAAAACCCATCCACGTAGATAGAAAATATGATTTGATCCTCCCCCTCACCTTTTACGTAAACTCCAAAGGCTGAAATTGCTCGTACAAATCCAAATTCGGTAAGGACTTTGTGTAACCGTAAGTACAAAGTCCTTGGCTCTTGCTTAAGTCCGTACAAGGACTTTCGCAGCGGCCATACCTTCCCCTCCTTCGACACCACTCCTTTTGGAACTTTCATATCAACCTCCTCCTCTAAGTCACCATTCAAGAACGCGGTCTCTACGTCCATTTGGTGATTGTGTTTTTTGCATGCAGCGACAATAGCAATAATCATCCTCAACAAATCAAACTTCACTACCGGTGCATGTGTCTCCGTATAATCTACTCTTTTCCGTTGTTGAAAGCCCTTACAAACAAGCCGAGCCTTATGTTTTATATTTCCTCGATGCACCAGTTTTAGTTTTGAAAATCCACTTCGCATCAATAGCCTTTTTACCCTCCAGTAAACTTACCTTCTCAAATGTTCGGTTGTCGATAATAGATTGAAGTTTTCTTTCCCACGCCAGTTTCCAATGCTTCTCCCAATCGCATGATTTTTGTGCTTTCACATACAATTGCAGATTGCCCGACATATTATCGCATAATGATTTCTATAAGAGGAAATCTACATCCCTCGCCACCGAAATATAGTAGTAAGAATTTTCATTATTTCCCTTACCGTCAAAAGAAAGACGAGCCGGTTTCTTTCCCCTATTTTCCCGCATACTCCTCTTCGGCTCAATTTCCTTCTCCTCCTTCGCCGGTTCCTCCTCAATGATATTCAGTTCACTCAATTTAGAACACCAAGATTTCCTCGTGTCCGAAGACATTCGGGAATTTTCACTTCGTGAATCCCAACCAATGTTTCCAAGATTTACATTTTTCACAATTTTATCTTTCCCCCTTTTAACATTGGAGGTGGATTTCGGATCAATTTCCGAATCTGAACCCTCAATGTCATTAAGGTCACCGATTTCAAATTCTTCATGAAAATCAAGATTAGAATGTCGCTTAGCCGATTGAGAGATTGTGGATAACAAATCCTCGTGAAAATCCACATTCTTCGATTCCTCAATGATATTTCGAATCGGATCATAAACTCGATAAAGACTCCCTTTCTCACTATATCCGACGAAATAACCACTCCAACTCCTCGATGCAAATTTACCCTTCCTCTTTTGTGCTTGAATATAAACCGATGCACGGCATCCCCAAATCCGAATGTGGTGAAGAGTAGGTTTGCGGCCGTACCACAATTCATATGGAGTCTTATCACCCGAAACCGATGTAATCCTCCGATTGCAAATATAGTTCGCCGTCAAAATTGCATTGCCCCACAAATTAATACTTCTCCCGGATCCATGTACCATGGATCGTACCATCTCTTGAAGAGTGAGGTTCTTCCTTTCCGCAACGCCATTTGATTCCGGTGAGTAAGATGCGGTATATTGGTGAGAAATTCCCCACTCTTTACAATAAGGATCAAAAGCAAGAGATTCTCCTCCATTTTTTGATCTAATAGACTTTAGTTTTCTCTCACATTGCCTTTCGGCCATCACATGCCACTTTTGAAAGCGTACAAATGCTTAGGACTTGTGTTCAAGTAATATTACCCATGTGAAGCGAGAGAAGTTGTCCACCACCACCATAACATATTTGTTTCCTCCAATCGTCTCCGGTTTTACGTCCCCACATAAATCAATATGCACAAGATCAAGCGGATGCTTAGATCGATGCATCGGATCCTTAGCCGGATGCGGATTTCGGATTTGTCTCCCCTTACTACATCCCTCACACCCGTTAATTTTCTCCCCCGACGCCAAATCTAATCCCCTTACGCTCCTATTTTTAATCATCCGTCGCAAACTCGTCTCGGATGTGTGACACATCCGGTGGTGCCACAAGTTTAAATCCCCTTTCAATTCAGAGATTTGCAAAATAATGCCATTGGAATTTGGGGGGGTTTTCGGCCGATGCCATTTTAGACGACTATGCATAAAATCCGTGACCTCTCCTTCACCTATTTGTACACCATCAGATCGTACAATTTTTATTGTGGAGTCGTCGTACGCAAGTACGTTGCCGCTCGCTCGCTAAATTTGTGGCACGGTGAGAAGGTTCACTGAATCTTCAGGTAGATTCAAGAAATTTGTTAGTTGGATTTGCGTAACCCTTTCTACGCCACGTGAATCCAAGCTTGGTAAGTCCAACCGTACAGTACCCATTGCACCGATTGAAATCACCTATCCACTTGCGACGGTGATTTGTTTCGCTACCGTAAGTTGACGCTTCTTGTTAAAAAGTGACGCGTCAATACAAACGTGGTGTGACGCGCCCGAATCTATGATCCACTCCTTTTCTTGTTGTGCAGTACCTGCCAACAAATTGAATGACAGTTTAAGGACCGCAAAAAACCTGCGCGCCTTCTCCTCTTCTTTCAAATTGATCGTCGCCCAACAAATGTCCTCCTCCTCTTCCATGGCGGCCTCCGCGACCACCGCGGCCGCCAAGACGACCGCCGCCGCGACCACCGTATCGGCCGCCGCCGTCTCCTCTACCGCCGCCGCCTCCACTATCGGCCTTCAAATAACATTGGGGGCTTATATGGCCCCATTTCTCGCAAAAATGACATTGGCGCTCCTTATCCGGGCAAAAAGCCGCCATATGACCAAGTTTGCCGCACTAAAAACATGCAATATTGGTCAGATGTGAATATTCGGGCTGGGAAAAAGATCTCTCGGCCCTTTTGTGTCCTCTTCCCCCTCTTCCTCTCGGATTCCCCCTCTTCTACCTCCTCTTCCCCGGAGATAATTTAGATCGGGCGTTTTTGGTGTTGTTGCATTGAGGGAAACGGTCGGTTGGGTTCCCCTCGATGAGCTCGGACGATTCGCCTCGGTCAACTTGAGGAACGTGATAATCGAGTCCAAGGTTTTTGAATCCCTTGATAAGAGAATGTCCCTTAAATGTATCATTTTCTTTTGTAAGGCATGGGTGAAAACCGATACCTTGTCATTCTCTTCAATAAAATTTCCCATATTTGCGAGTTGCTCAATAATAATATTTAATCTCTTTGCGGCCTCATCGATTGATTCATTTGGTTTCACTTTGAAAGATGTATAATCGGTATTAATGTGTTGCCCCTTGTTTTGAAGACTCTTCTCAAAATGATTTTCAAGGGCCACCCAACAATCATGGGCGAGTCTTCGGGTAAGAAATAGATCGTGAATAGAAGTGCTACATGATTGGAATAAACCGCCAACGGCGGAAAGATTTTTCTTCGTCCACACCCGATAAGCTCTCCAATCCGAGGTAGGCATCTTCTCCACCCCTTTTACCACCTTCCAAAGTCGTTTTAATTTAAATTGACCTTTGATATATTTCTTCCACGATTGATAGTTTGTTTCATTGAAGATGACGATTTTTCCGGACATAGATTCAACTTGTTCGTCCCCTTCACTCCAATCATCAAGATCGGAATCGTCATCGATGGGAAGTTTCCCCTTTCGAATCGATTCCCTCCTCTTCTCCGTTCATCTCCTTCCGTATCAACGACGCTTTGTGTCGGAATGGGATCTCCGAAAAATGGAGGTCTCGTGACACGGTTCGCCTCTGAGATCCATTGATCAACATAACGGAAAAGACCATCCATCAGTTTTTGAAGACGATCTTCTATCGCGTCATCTTCCTCCTACTTTTCCCTCTCATTCTCTTTCTTTTGTCCGAACGGATCGACCGGAACGGCTTCCTCAAAAGTTTTGCCGGTGAAAGCAAATGGAGTTTCTACTTCCGGATCTGACGATGATTCGGATTTGGTTGGATCCAGAGGTCGAGGAATCATCGTAAAAGAAGAAGTTATCATAGGAGAAGGGGTATTTTTCTTCTTTCTCCCCATGGCGGCCAAACTAGCAACCCTTCTACACCTCAATGGAGCATACAAGCTCCGATAGCACTTGATAGGATCTAATACAAAATCAGAGTGCAAGACTACAGCGGAAGCATTCATAAAATTCACAGGAGAGAGATCTGTCCACAAAAGCCAATATATTTCATAGACATTTTCTCCCATAAAAGATAAAGTTCCCCACTCCCTCTAAGCTGCAGTAAATGACGCTATTTAAGGACGTGGACCATAATTTGCCACGTCTCCTGGCACTGAATTAGAATTAATGACGCTAATTTTTTCTTTACTCTAATAATTTCTACACGCTAAATACGATCGACGGTGTAGTACAAAACACACGTACAATTAAACCAAAAACAAAGACAAACCGTACATACAAACCGTACACACCAAACGACACAATACCTGGTAGTCGCCAAACTAAATCTCCGCGAAACCACGGAACCACAAACCGTACTACTCGACTCAACCGGAGCATTTGTAACTTTTTGCCAATTACGATGATTTTCCAGAAGTCATCGGAAAACGGGTCTTGTTCACACCAAAATTTTGGCACGTAACTCGGATTTAAGGTGTCCTGTGACACGTCACACCCTTCGACGTCATAAAACATAGGCTCGAAAACAAACCTGCAAATTTTCAAACTTTTAGGGTCTACGTTGGACTGTTTTTTCGCGCGGGAACAACGAAATAGCCGTTCGGATGTTGGTTTTGCCTCGTCAGCTTTTCGGGTCACCGTTGGTCTGTTTCACAAAAATACGCTACTTTAACCCGACTTCAACATCCCCCAATATTTTGAGGAAGTTAGTTGGTACGGTTTTCCAAAAATTTCCGAAAACAGAAAAGTCGGTGCTCGTAAAAAAGTACATTATTCGAACGCCCGTTTTTTGCGGAAGGGAATTTTTTTCCGGTGGGAATAGGCTATCAATGAGTCCAAAATTCCAAACCAGCCAAGACCACTAACTTGACGTAACGACAAACTAGCCGGCCGCGCGACAGACTGCGACGGCCGATTACAACTTTGACTTTTACAACACCATCTTTGTCACTTTCACACAACCTCTTCCCTCTCCTTCAGGTTGAATTTTGTCCTTCTACCTCTTTCTCTCGCCGCGTCCCTCCCTCTCTTCTTGTTTCCTTTTTTCCCCCTTTTTTTTTTCTCTCTCCATATATCCGGCCACCATGCCATATTTCATATTTTCCATTGTCTCTGTTTTTTTACTCTCCCTCTCCTCTCCTCCCTTTGCCTCCGCGGAAAATAGAAACGATGAAACTTCTAATTACCTTTGCGACGATCCCGATCTCCGACAACCTTTCTCTAAAGGATGGGACCCAGAAAGTATTTCCTTTTTCCTGTTTTTTCTTTTTTTTTTCTTTTTCTTTTGCAATGTTATATTGCTATCACCTAAATTCATATTGTATTATGTATGTTTTCTTAATTCCAATCCCGAATACCTTAGTTGATCTCCGCCTTTCCCGTGCCTTTCCCGTTCCTTTTCCCCTTCCTTTTTTCTTTTTCTAACATCTGGGCAGCTGAAAATTTCATCTTCATTTTTTTCTCAATCTATTCATCCTCACTCGTCGTGCGCATATTTTGCGACCACTTGCCACAAATCCGGGCAGGGAAAAAAAAAATCACCTTTACCTTCTCACCTTCCCATCCTTTCATTGCCCTTGCACCTGCTTCCAAATCTGGGCAGCTAAAACATCCTCTCCGTCTCTCTCCCTCCCTCGCACCCTCTCTCTCTCTCTTCCACTCCCCCTTTCTCTCTCTTTCCCGCTCCCCCACTCTCTCGCCCGCCCTCTCTCATTCTCGCTCTCTCTCTCACACCTTGAATCTCGTTTTTTCCCGCCTGCCCGCAGACTTGGGCAGCCAAAAATATATGATCTTATCTCACGTTCCTGAGCAGCTCTCGAAGGCTCGTCTCCATTTTTCCGAGGTCCTCTTAATCGCCCAATTTTTAAATAGAACTTTAATTTTACCCTCGGTTGGAAGAAGTACAATTGGAAATAGTCACAGATGTCAACTCCCTTTTTGCTCATATTTCGACATAAATGCGGTCGGAAAATACGTAAAATGGGTTACGGAGCCGTATTTTTATAATGAAATTTGGCTAAAAAGTAAAAGAAGTTTGACTTCCGCAAGAGTTTTTCTCAAAGCTGGCGATCATCCTTGTACTGCGGTACATTCTTAATCTTCTTTCTTTTTATTTCCTTTCCTTATCTTTCATATTTATAGTTAACGGTTTTGGTTATCCAACTTTTTTTTTTCCTATCTTTTCTAGTTTCCCTTTTTCCAGTCTCATCATAATTATACAAACTTTAAAATTATAAAATACCAAAGTCAATCTCTCTACTTACCTTCGTGTTTCCTATTTTTCCCTGTACTCTCCAATTTTCCTTTCTTCCTGTTTCCAATTTTCTTATTTCTATATCTCTCCGCCCCACCCTCCCTGCTCCCCTTCCCCTTTTACTTGATTTCTCTTATGATTATTATCATCATTTTTTTTTTGTTTGTTTTAGATGCCCCAATTTCGCAGCACTTTTTCTCCTTTAGAGGAAGCGATCAATCGAGCCAATGACGTGGCGCCGGAATTTTGCGAAAGTTGCGACAAAAAGTATTGGAATGTCGTTTTCCAGAAAGTCAAAGAAGGAAAAATCCAAAATAAGGACTTGTTGGTAATGGCGAAGGATTCGGTGGGAATGTGTTTATCGAAGGAGAATTTAACGGTAGGTTTGCTGGGAGAGGAGTGAGAGGAGGGTGAGGAGGGGCAGGTGAGGGCGGAAGAAGGGATAGCGGGGAGAGGAATGGGAGGAGGGAATGATAGGAAAGAGGGAACAAGAGGGGAGAGGGAGAGGGATGGCGAGTGAGGGGAAGGGGAGAGTGTTTGTGGAAGGAAGACAAATGGTATGTTTCAGCGGGGTAGGGAAAGAGGAGCAGCGGAGGGGGAAGGAGAGAGGGAAGGAAGGAGAGGAAGACGGAGAGGAGAGAGAGGGGAGAAAGGGAAAGGGGAGGGTGTTTTTCGAAGGAGAATATTAGAGTAGGTTTTGGTTGGGAGGAGAAGCGGGAGAAGGGGCTAGGGGGGAGAAGGAGAGAAGGGGAGGGGGAAGACAAATGTTGTGGAAAAAAGGAAAAAGAGATGGAGCGCTGAGCGGAGGAAAAGGGATGGAGGGAGAAGAAACAGTGAGGATAAGGGAGAGAGTGAAGAAGAGGGTGAGAACCTGGAGAGAAAGGAGGGAGGACGGGGAAAGAGGAGAGGAAATTAGTGACAATAGGAAACGAAGAGGGGGATGGAGAGGAATAAAAGAAGAGACGGTAAAGAATGGGAGACGAGGTATACAGGAAGATTGTAATTAGGGGGGGAGAGGTGATGGAGAGAAGGTGGAGAGGTGGGGTGGAGCTAGAAATGAGAAAATAGTGCGAAGGAGGAAGGGGGAAGAGGAGGAAGAGGAAGGGGGAAAAGGGGGAAGAGGGAGGAGGAGGAGGGAGAGGGGATGGGAGGGGGAGTGGGAAGAGTAGTGAGATAACCATGGGAAAAGAGAATGAGAGACAAGTGGGAGGGAAATTGGATAGGAGTGAAAGTTGAATTGTTGGGGGCCATGGTGGAAGAGAGAAACCACAACCTCCTTTACTAACCTCTATTTTTTTCTTTTCCCTCTTTTAAATTCTTTTTTTTTATTTTCCCAGATTTGAAAATTCCCATTTTGAGCTTTTACTTCATACAAAATTCCTGTCAATACTTTTCGTTCTTAACCATTTCTGTCTTTCTTTTATTTCTTTTGATTTTTTTCCTTATTTCGTTTTTTTGTTTCGTTGACTTTTTTTAACACAGACGTCGTCAAGTCACCTTCCGTACAGTCACAAACTACTTAAACGAGTCAAACAATTCGGAAAGGACGAATTGGGCGAACGGTATTTAGCCGTCCAATGGCGCCTCGAGAAACTTCTTGAAAAACATTCCGAAGAAGACCGTATCGCCGCATGCAAAAACGGGCTAATCTCGACCGTCAGATCAATAATGAAAGAATATCGCCTGACGCACTTTTTTCTCGCGGCCGATATGAGCCCCGAGTAAGTCGTCGCGATTTACCTTACAATCTTTTTTTCTTGTCTCTGGTTGGGAGAGGGGGAGAGGGGGAGAGGGAGAGGGAGAGGAAAGCGGAGGGGGGGGGATGGAGAGGGGGAAGTAGAGGGAGAGGGAGAGGGAGAGGGGGAGGAAGAGGGTGAGGGGAAGGGGGAGGAGAAGGGGGAGGGGGAGTGGAAGGGGGAGGGGAAGAAGAAGAGGAAGGTGAAGGGAGAGGGAAGGGAGAGGGAGAGGCGTGGTGAATGGGGGAGAGGAGGAGAGGGGAGGAGGGGGGAGGGAGTGGAAGTGAGCGGGGAAAAGGAGGGGGGGAGGGAGGGAGAGGGGAAAAGGAGGGGCGGAGGGAGGGAGAGAGAGGGGGGAGGGTGGGAGAGAAGCAGAGGAAGGTGGGGAAGGAGAGGGAGCAGGAGATTGGAGGGGAAGATAGAGGTAGAGGGGGTGGAAATGGGGGTGGGCGCTAGGAAGGAGAGGGGGGGAGGAAATAGGGGGTGGGGAGAAGGAGTGGAAGGGGAAAGGGGCCAGGAGGAATGGAGGAGGAGGAAGTGGAGAGAGGCTCAGGTTGGGGTGAGAAGAGGGGGGGAGAGAGGAGGGAACATAGTTCAAAAGTAGACGTTGTTATGGTAGGCCTTTGGTAGGCGCACAAAACTTGGCACAAAACTCTCGTAGAGTAGGCATACTGTATGTGTGTGCGTTGTGCACACTCTTGTACGAACGTACAAATATGACGTATGATCATAGTACAGCGCACGCCGCCGGACGAATTTTTTTAGCGAACTGACACGGCGTAGGATGACATTCCGCAAGAAAAAAAACCCGGAAAAAAAAAAAAACGTGGACGTAAGTCCTATCGTAAGTTGTGTTATGGGCTTTTCATGTGATCTTCTTAGATCACTACTTTGATCAGCGACCGTCTGATCGTCCGAATCTGACGGAAATAAAAAATACCTCAAAACTCACGGAAGAATAAAAATTTGTCCGAATGTTTTTCAAAATTTAGACATGACGTTTAATTCTCTATCGATCGATGTGCAACTCAACCCTGTTACTATTATTTTTCATTTTGCGACTAATACAATATGGGTCTTAAGGCCATATTGTATGTTTTGCGTACAATAGGCATATTGCATGGGCCTACTTTCACTTACTTTTGAACTATGGGAGGGAAGGAGAGAGGAAGAGAGGGTGAGAGAGGAGAGTGAAAGAGAGTGAAGGAGAGAGAGAGGGAGAGAGAGAGAGAGAAGATAGTGAAAGAGAGAGAAAAAGGATTGGAGGATATTTTTTCTGTTTTCCAATCCAATTTCTATCTTTTTCAACTTTCTTCTGCATTCTCCTTTTAATTTTTTGCAGAAGTCGAGCAAAATCGACGTCTTTTACTCATATTAGCGGAAGGGTTCGAACTATGGTTAGCAACGCCTTAAAGGTATAATTTCTATTTATTTCCTAATTGTTTCTTAAAATGTTTTCCCAGAAAGAAAGAAAAACAGAAACTTTGATTTTTAAGGTGTAGCACAAAGGAAAATGGACTGATTGTAAGAATTACCCACAATTTCATTTATTTCCGTATTTTCCTTTTTCTTTCAGGAGGTGTTTAATGAGCTGAAGCCGGTCACATGGGATACTTACGATCCCGAGATTCCGACTATTGATAGTGGGATATCGGTAATTTTTTGTATTTTATTTTTTTTCAATTTCTAACTGCATAGCAACTCATATGAAATCTTATGAAATTTGAAGTATTCTGTACAATTTTGTAGTTGTATGATTCCTTGTTTTAAAATGTGTCTAGCTTCGAAACAGAACTTGTGAAAAGAGTAGATTTCACTTCCTTTCTTAAATCAATTAATGTGAAGTATAAAAATTATCTGAAGCCTTCAAATTTTTGAGAATTGAACCTTAAAATTTATTTTTTCAATTATTAAAATTGTTGATACTGTTATCAGTGTTTTATCATCTAACAGGTGTTTATTTCCTTGTTTTTTTCTTTGTTTTTCTCATTTTGCACTTTTTTCAGGGTATTTTGGACAAATTAACTTGTATAGAGTCCACAATCTTTCTTCATCCCTCTCGCGAATGTTCTGGAGGTCCATCTAGTTATGTTAGAGAAATTATGTCAGGGAGAAAGCACAATGGATTATCTAACGAAACAACTTTGCAATGGGGATTTCCTATTCCCGAATCAGTTTCTTAAAATCATGAATGATACAGAAAACAGGAGAGATAAGGCAAAAGTAAAAGCCACAAAAAATAAAAAATTCGGGAAAAGCAAAGAGAAATTAAATAAAAGCTCAATTTTAATAACCGATAGGTCAAGGTAGAGTGAATAATAATAGGAATAGAAAAATAAGAAATAGCAAGTATAGGTAAAGTTCGATAAGTTTGTACATTTTTGGACATGTATTATAATTTTCAGTAAGTTAGAATGACGTTTTGGGACAACTAAGAAATTGCAAAAGAAGCACATTTTTTTTGAAGATTTCTGGAAGTCTAGGGAGTGGATTAAAAGGTCCAATTGCGCTAGGAAATTAATTTCTAGTTCAAAAAATTCAGTTTCCAAATGTATGTTTGATTCTAGATTGCTTCAAACAGATCGCTGTAATAATATTTTTTTTTGAGTTGGCAACTGTTTGGTTTCCTTACCTTTGCTCTTGAAATGTATCCCAACTTTTTGGTTGCAAACTTGTAACTGCTTGCTACAGTTGAGGGGGACGTCTGATCCCATATTGGAAATGAAGTCATGGTAGATAAAGAAAAAAGACAGTTTTGAGCTCTAAGGGAGTTTCGGTTTTTGATTGATAATGATTAATGAGGGAAAACACTCCTTCAATAAAAATTAAGTGGTTATTGAAATAAAACCTAAAATAAATGGTGCAAACACCGAAGGCGTCTCACGATCTAAAAATAAATCCAGTACTACAAGAATGAGCTGGACGTAAAACAAATAAAAAATTAATCAAAAACTGAATCCATGAAACCTTGAAGAGGCGCCCAAACTTTTACGCTGTAAATCCTAACAGATCTGTCGATTCTAATCAGGAAAAACAAAAATAAGCAATGTACACCAGAAATCAAAAGCAGCATTAAAGGAGTAACCGTGACCGCCGTCACTTATAAATGGAGCCAACAAGTAAAGGTGAAACATCCATTCAGGTAGGAGAGAAAAGGTAAACTTAAATGCAACGAAAAGACTGTCTAACACCCCCCCCCTTTTTCTAGGAGAGGAGACTAGCAAAGCGATGATGCGTCTCAAATTGGAAAAGGTGGAGGGCTTTTGTGGGGAAATCGGCGGATTAGAAAGAGAGGATTCGGTTTTCTATCGTTTCCCCAGTGAAATGGAATATGATGTCAATATATCAAGTCTGTTTGTGGTGAACCGGGTTACGAAAACCGGCAATGGCGTCTTGAAAATCCATGCAGAAAATGGTGGGAATTGTTTGGGAAAATTGAAGATTGAGGAAGAGGGAACAAAGCCAAATATCTTCCTTGGGAGCTTTTGTGGCGGCTGTGTACCCGGGCGAGTTTCCAAGTCACCGCCCCAACCACTATCACACACTCCTAGAGAGGGATAGTGGAGCGTCCAAAGGAGAGAGAGAGAGACAGTTTTCTTTTCTTGGAGGTAATGAAGGGACACGATTAGCGGATTGAATGTGAGTTTTGGAGGTGGATATATCAAATTGCCGCAATGTCCGGACGATTGGCGAGCGTGGCGTACATGAGGCTTCCGGCCATGCTACTAAATTGACCACGGAGGCCATCGAGAGTATGCCTATTGGAGCTACTCACTAATTTAACATAGGTGTCGAGGGGAGTGGAAATGGGGGACCATGGGGAGCCATTTGAGAGGCCAAATTTCAAGAGAATGTCTCCAATGTACTTGAATTGACTCATATAGAGATTGCGATGAGGCCAATCTCACATAATTTGGATGCCAAGGCAATATTGGGATTCACCGAGGTTGGTCGTGGGGAACTAGTGGCGGAGCTTGTCCTTAGTAAAATTGACAAGGCGGAGAGATGATCCAACGAAAATTAATAGTTGGCACAGACACGGTTGAAGTCCTCATGAGAAGCGTAGCATTGAGTGTACGATTCTATTCTAGTCTTCTAAAGACGTACAAAATTCGACGTTTGTCTCTTGGAAAACGACCACTTCCGCTCAACAATTGTGTGTGTAACGATTTTCGACACTTACAAAAACAACCACATTCGTATCTTCTAAAACATAGTTCAAAAGTAGGTGAAAGTAGGCCCATACAATATGCCTATTGTACGCAACATACAATATGGCCTTAAGACCCATATTGTATTGGTCGCAAAATGAAAAATAATAGTAACATGGTTGAGTTGCACATCGATCAATAGAGAATTAAATGTCATGTCTAAATTTTGAAAAACATTCGGACAAATTTTTATTTTTCCGTGAGTTTTGAGGTATTTTTTATTTAAACCACCAGATTCGGACGATCGGACGGTCGCTGATCAAAGTAGTGATCTAAGAAGATCACATGAAAAACCCATAACACAAATTTACGATAGGACTTACGTCCGTGTTATTTTTTTTTTTTCCTGGTTTTTTTTCCCGCGGAATGTCATCCTACGCCGTGTCAGTTCGCTAAAAAATTTCGTCCGGCAGCGTGCGCTGTACTATGATGATACGTCAGATGACTTACGTCGGTGTTATTTTTTTTTCCTGGTTTTTTTTCCCGCGGAATGTCATCCTACGCCGTGTCAGTTCGCTAAAAAATTTCGTCCAGCGGCGTGCGCTGTACTATGATGATACTTCAGATTCGTACGTTCGTACAAGAGTGTGCACAATGCACACACATACAGTATGCCTACTCTGCGCGAGTTTTGTGCCAAGTTTTGTGCGCCTACCAAAGGCCTACCATAAAAACGCCTACTTTTGAACTATGTTCTAAAATGTGATTAAAACGTTTAAAATCATAGCAACCATAAGTAAAAAATATCAATTGGTTCAAGTACCGTACGGGTGTGTGTTTGTGCACTTCTGGACAATGCAGCGTAACAAAATGATGTCGTTTGTCGTATGTAAAGAAACCATGAGTTTCCGTACCTATGGAGTAAACTACATATGTGTAGTTTCTCCGAAATGCTGTCTATATCCAAGTGGCAAATGTTCCCATCATAGTTCAAAAGTAGGTGAAAGTAGACCCATACAATATGCCTCTTGTATGCAAAACATACAATATGACCTTAAGACCCATATTGTATTCAGACCTATTCGGACCAATTAAAACAATCGGACCGAAATTTGGACCAATTAAAACATTCGGACCAAAAATTTTATTTACACCGTCAGATTCGGACGATCGGACGGTCGCTGATCAAAGTAGCGATCTAAGAAGATCACATGTAAAGCCCATAACACAACTTACAATAAAGGCGCCGACCAAAGGCCTACTATAAAAACGCCTACGTTTGAACTATGGTTCCCATCATTCGTGCAAACCAGAAGTACATGAATACTACAGTACAGTACTGTACAGTACTGTACGATCCTAGAGAAGAAACGTTCAAAAACAAACATTCGGTCAACCTGTACTGTAGACAGGACCATTTTCCTTGACCTATACGTACTGCAGCAAGTATATTTTTCCTTCGGTTGTTTGGGCAGCGGGCATTACGGGATGGTATTTTTGACGGTCCAAATTGATTCTTGTGTCGAACTCGAACTCTGGAATACGAAAGTCCGTACATGGAACGGACGCGCCTCCAGGCTTATTTCCATGTGTAAATCTCAGACCGTACGGAAGTACATGACAAAATTGGTTCGAACTGTATAGCATGGATTTGACGTGCGAAGAAGTATGGAAACGCTATATATAGTGTAATCGTAATATAAGCACATTATAAGCAGAAAAAAATAAAATACGCACATATTAAACCACCAACAAATGTCCGCACTTTAAAAAATTTGTACTTATGAAAATTGACAAGCGCTGTCGTGGAGTTTCCCCGATACGGAAAGCAAGAATGTACTCTGTACTATATAATATAATATAGAATATAATATAATATGTCGGCAAGAATATAATATTTATTGTTTGGATCTTTTGGTTTGTTTCAGCAGAGGGTATTCCGGGATGGAACCTTCGACGGTCAAGATTGATTCTGTGTCGATCCCGATCATTGGAGTCAGATTGACCGTACAAGGACAAATCCAGGGTTTCGCTCACACCCCAATTTAGATACGGTATAAGACCACACGACAAAACCGTTTAACTGTATTGTACTTTTCCCCCGAAACGGACAAATCCGTACAGCATATGGTTAACAGATTTGACTTCTAAAAGGAAGTGACGCTCTTGGATGAGAAAGAAGTTCGTTCTCGCTCTCTGTCTATCCCTCCACTCCGGTTTTGAATAGTCCTGTCGACCTTTCCTAAAGTCAACGTGCAGTTACTCCCACTCTCACTCTCCCTCCCTCTCCCTCTCCCTCTCCCTCTCCCTCTCCCTCTCCCTCTCCC
>JBBHKE010002952.1:286330-312088 GCA_037447655.1 Zygnema cylindricum
AAAAAAATGGTGAATTTTGTAAAAAAAGGCATGTGTGGACAGCCTAATACCTAGACCGCCAACGCTAACTTACAAATTTAAGGGTGAAAAAGCAACCGCCAGAGGTACACTTTTAGCCTATTCACACATGCCTCTAAACTACAAAATTCACCGTTTTTTTAACAATTGTGATTATCGCTATGTGCCACATTGCGTTAACGTGTACGTGTCATGATGGACAACCAGCGAAAATTCACAAAATTCGCACATGACACGTACCTTTCAAAATGCAACCTAAAATAAAAGAAGTAATCTCGACACGCTCCTTCGTCGCGCTATTTCTGGCAACGCTCTTTCGTCACACTATTTTTGGCAGCGTTCTTTCGTCAAACCATTTTTTAGTGCAATTGCGTTACACCGTGTATCGCTATTAGTGTTAACAATTTTTTTGCCACTTAAAACATCAAATCTCCGTACACACTTATCCGATTTTCACATGGAGACCGCCAACGAAAAAGTGGGAATTTAAACATTCAATCGCAACCGCCAGATCCATAATCCGACAGGTGTGTACGGAAAAAAATGTTTTAAGTGGTAAAAAAAACATTAACACTAATAGCGATGCATGGTGTACGTCTCTTCCCTTTCCAAGCTTCCCTCTACAATATTCCAAACCTAAACCCAACGCGTTACGTCTCCCCTTTTTCCAAACCTCTGCCCTTAAAATCCATTTTATCCCAAGGAGAAATTGTCCAATTGTAAGGGAGAGCTCTTTGTTAAGCTTGTCGTATGTAATACTGATGTAACGAATAAGAAATTTTATCCCTTCGTTGGAACAGTTTCCAACAAATTAGACGCAGACTCGTGTATGCAATGTTGAAAGTTTCGGAAAAGTGAACACGAAAAAATGATACGTGAAAATTTTTGTAGGATGGTCTCCTAATTTTTTTATTCTGTGACATTTCTCTTGTTTTTTTCTATTTTTTGTGAAATCTCGAATATATTTTTCTTCCCGTGATTGTGCGACGTGACGACAAAGTATTTCGGGACCACAACCGACCTAATCTTTTAGGCGCTTTCCATGTGGTCACCTCCCTCGCGAAGAATTCAACTCTCTACGTCCCAGTCTAGTCCCAGCTTTTGCCATTTTATCCATCTTTTAATCGTAACAGTAACTCTAAGGGTGTGTTCCCATGTGATAAAGTAACGGTTTTTTCTTGTCTTTGTCGTCCAAAAAAGAGCTTGCAACGAGGAAATCTTCTGCCGTACAAAAAACTTGCGAAAACCATAGTACAATTTGCATCATTTTGAAACTTAGAATGTACTACAACTTGTCGTTTTGCTATATTCGACCCACTGCTACGTCAAGAAACGTCATCTTCAAACTTTATTCGAAAACGACTTGCGAGTCGATTTTATTTAAAGTAACGGCTGACCAACGAATAGCATTATGTGTTTGCACATGTTGTAAACTTTCAAAACTTTTTCACAAAACGTGAAGTACACACAAAAAACAAATATGCAGCTTGTACGGAATGTTTTCCATACAGGGGCCGCGAAGGGGTCTCGAGCAACGGATGCCATTTCGCAAAAGCGAAGTCCGTGAAAGCGCCTCGCTCTCTCTTTCTCTCCCTCTCCCACTATCGCGTTTATCTCACAACTCTTGCAATGAAAAACGCCAATAATGGTATCAAATGAAAGATCTCTAAAAACAGTTTCTTTTTACTATCTTTGGGCGTATTTTGATGGCAAGTAGAGTGAGAAAAGACTAAAAAACAAAATCGGGAAACCATGGCGAAAAAATTTAGAACTTGTGACGTCGACGGTGTCATAATTTGAGCGTGACGTTAAAATGTCACAAGCCCTAACCATCTATATTGTCACAAGTATCTAGACGTCTACAACCGTTGCTATTTTGTAAACGTCATCAATTGTCGCGAGTTTTGAAGTCGTCTACAACCATACAAATTACATCCACGTCTACATCCGTCACAATCTAAAGTAACGACTTCATTTCTTTACATACGAATGCTTTGAAAGTAGTACGTAGACTCTTCGCTAAAAACAAAGTTACAAAACTAAAGTTGCGGTTACATGCGAAATCACCCTAATAGTGATACACGGTGTACTGTACTTGCACAGGACGTAGCCGCCAGAACCGGTGAACTACACCGCGCATCGTTAATAGTGTCAAAGTTTAAATAGTGTGTAAGTAAATATACCGTCATTGACGCTAATTAAGAATTTGAAAATTAAAAAAAAAGGTTTATTCTAATTTCAGTGTTAACGCTAATTTGGAACAGCAAAAATGGAAAATTTTCTGTACGATTATATACATTATTATATGTATCCGTACAAAATATAAAAAATCGTACACCTTTGTGAAATTTATATATCCGTACATGTCAGACTTATTTACATGTCAGACCAATCCTGGTTTTTTACCGCACGTTTCTATGCGAACGCGTCCGATTTAATTCATTTTTTGTAAACTTTTCAACTAAAAAGGTACATTTATGTACGGTCTGACACCGACCGTACACCACACTATTTACATATTAATGTACTTTCGTTCTGTATGCTAATTTGTACGAAACCTCAATTAACGTCAAGGAAAAATTAAAATCACGTATACTATTTTTGGAAAAAAAATCAAAATTTTAAGAACCCAAATTAGTGACCTTGACACTAATAACGATGCGCGGTGTACTGTAGAATACAAGCATGCTGATTATTTTAGTACATAAAGTACGATTAATTCATAAAAAGTACAATTAGGACAGCTTTTACGGTCGTACTGCACCAGTGCGCACTGAGCAGTCACCTTCACAGGTCTCACTTTATTAACACGTGCGAACATTTTGTGCGAAGACTTGGAACGAAAGTTCCCTGACCGTACAGTATTGCAATGGAAATTTTCAGGTGGCCGCACGAATTGCCGCATGAAATTTCTTTTAAAAGGGGCGATGCTCTTGTCTGCTGATTTTGTGTGATCTCCGTATGAAATGTCCACACTTTTAAAACATGATTCCGGTTTTAGCGGCTGGACCTCGAAAACGACGGAGCTCAAGACGCGTCGACGATCTGTCGAGTCTGCCTACGTAGCAATTTGATTAGCTGGGATACGCCGGCCATCAAAAGGATAAAAGGTTTTGTTTTGAGAACTTCCGCGACTTCACTTGACTTTTGTCTGCCCAGACTGTAGGACACTTGGCTTTAAAGATTAGGCGGAATCTGCAACGTTTTTGCCTTTTTGGGGTTAACTGCCTTCTGATTGGTCCAGATATTTATGGACTCACCATCCAAATCTGAATTTTTCAAATTCCATTTTCCAGCCACGAAACAATTTGAATATTGGATGTAGAAGTCTAGAAGAAGTCCGGGCAGATTTTGGTCAGTAATCCTAAAAACCCTAAAAGGTTTCTATGGTTCAGTTTTTTTGCTTTTAATTGTTTGTCGGTTTCGCGTCTGTCATGATTCTGGCAATGTCGGCACAGGATCCTTTGGAGATTTCAGTACCATAATAATATGACACGTGTCATATCTTGACGCCCTTCCGGAAGTGACAGTACAATCTGCAACCGATGAATTGTATGCTGACGTCATCAAAGCAGCTGACTGGCTGTGTAAGGAATTCCAGAATCCTGTACTTTTATTTTACCATCCCGGTTTCGGAATTATAATCGTCTCCCAATATATTGACACGTGAAAATCGAAAGCTCTTTATCGGACGATGTAAAATTTCCAACATAGAAACGATCGACAGAGGCAATGCGATGTCGAAAATCACGAACGACAAAAAAGGTGCAAATATCAAAATACTTCCCAGTACAGACCAGGAGTACGGAATATGTCGCGATCCAAGTTTTTCAATGACTAGAATAAGCTGGTGTCGCACGTGACTTCCTTCCTATATTTGATGATTCTTTGGATGGTAAATCTTAACGGTCAGATTTGGTGGTAAACAACAGCCTCAAATAGAGATGCGTATCGTGCCACGTCATAGCCCGATATACCTGTGTACGGATGAGGTTGTAAACGTATGTACACCGCGAATCGCAATTAGAGTAAATTACTCTAATTCGGTCCCTCGAAATTTCAACTCTATCACATGAAATAGAGTAAATGACTCTATTTTTTTCATTATTCTATTTAAGTTAAAGTTTAATTAGCGTTTTTAATTCTAATATAGGTTTGTTTAAAATAGTGTGGAGTAGGGACGACCTCCGCCCGTGCAAAATTGTACTTTATTAAGTAAAAAAGTACAAATAATGATTTAATGTAGGCCGTTATCATGTAACTGCATTTTAACAAACCACGTAGTGCAAACGTCATAATGACGATAAACTGTACGTTTTGCCAAATTCTGTACATATACCTTATTTACAGTAGAGGATATTTGTAACAGTAATAGCGGATCGAACTTGTTTATAACGGGGTATTTGGGTGTTATGATTATAGAGTACTAAATTTGGTAGACGTCCGCGAAAGAATCACGCTATTTGGAGTTATATTTAAAAAGTAATAGCGATGGGTGTAATTAGGTGACAGCGTGGGGTCTAAAGAACACGTGGGTATCATTGAAACAGGTTAAGGGTCTAATTAGTATCAAAATTACGCGTGTACGTTTCATAAAGTTCTAATGAAACGTTTAGTATGCACGGTGGTTCGTTTCGTACAAATTTTAGTACGAAACGTCACTTCACTTAAGGGAATTTCGAAGGAAGTTTCGCGTGCGTAAATTGTTACGCACGATCGTGCGAAGTCGCGTTTCGTTTGGCGCGCACTTTTGCACGTAAATGTTACGTAGTGAAACGTAACGTTTGACTGGTTAGTAGAGTGCTAAGTAGTTAGTAAGAGATTTCGCACGTTTTTGCATTGGTCAGTCTGAGTCCTTGCTGATCAATGATTGGCCCAGGTAAAAGCCTGTTAAAACGGAGCGTTGACTCTGGCCTGGCTAGTCCAGGGCGATGATGGATAAATAGTGAAGTGTAAGAGGAGATTAGACATCTTTTCCTTTGGAAAAGTTTGTGGAAATTTCGGGTGATCTTGGTCCTGAGCGATTAATACCAAATTGGAGAAAAGGCATTTTTGCTTTGAAATCTCTTACTAACTAAATAGTGTTTTAGTAGTTAAGAGAGAAAATTATTAAGAGTCGAGAGTAGTGGAAAACACTTTAGTAAGAAGGGTTGAGCCACGAGGGCAAGAGACCAAGCTAATGTTATGTGGACAGAAGCTTCTTCTAATTTAAAGTTTATCCTTATGTGAGTGTGGTCCAATGTGGATGTGTATTTTCCAATGTGTAGAATGTGTGGTTGGGATTGTTTATAGTAATGGGATTTTCTGAGAGGTAGGAGATCCTGTTACATATGGTATCAAAGCTTTGGTAAGAAACCAAGGAGAAGTTTGCTCACTCGAATATCGACTGCCGTGACCGGTGAGGGTGCTCTAACCTGTGTTGGTAGAACCACAATGTGAAGTGGTAGGGGATTGGAGGGAAGCTGAGTGATCACACTGCCAGCGGCCGTTGGTTAGATGTGGGGCGTGCTCAGGTCCTAAGAACTAAGGCGGGGTGAGCAGTGTAGCCACCTCTGAAACTCACTCCAATTACCTAGAGGCCAAACAAACTTGCCTTCTCTTAGCAATGATTCATGTGTAGAGGGAGGGTTTGAAGCCATGAAGGGTGAGGATGTGAGGATTAGAGAGTAAAAGATCCTGATGTAGTGGGAAGTGGGAAATTTGCTAATGGAGGAGAAGGAAAGTGGAGTACTTTACTTCTTAAAGAGCAAAGGAGTCCACATATGACTCAAAACTTTTCAAACCCTAAATTATTAACTTTGATTGCTTTCAATTTTGTTGTTGCAAAATTTGTGGTTAAATCTTACCTTTGAGAGCTTTCAATTTTGCGGTTGCAAAATTTGTGGGGAAATTCTTACCTTTTGTTTCAATGTTGGGAAATTGAAATTTGAATTTGCACTAACTTACTGTCAATGTTTTTTTTTTATTTCACAAATTTTGACATTTTCAAAAGATTCGTTAAGGAGAAGAAGTCTTGGATTGGAACAATCTTAAGACTTCAAATCTGCAGCAATTTTTTTTGAGAAATTGTATTCTTTCTTTTGTTTTCCTTGATTTCATTGTGTGATAATGACAAATTATGCACTGAAACGTGAAATGGAGAATGCTTTGAATGTGTTGAAGAAGCGTACTGTGAAATTGGTCAAAGGATTTAATAATCAGATTTGGGGAAGATGATCATGATAGACCTAAGAAGATAAGAGATCTAAAATTGTCTATTAGTAAGGCACCATCGTTTGATGGTAAGAAGATTGATGAGTTGGATGCTTGGATTTTTCATATGGAGTATTATTTAGAATCTAGAAATTGTGATCGTGATGATTACACTTCATTTGCTGTAAGCTGTCTGAAGGGCGATGCTCAAATTTGGTATTACACTCAGAGAAGGTCTAAATTGATTCCTGATAATGCTAATTGGAAAACTTTTAAAACCGCGATCAAATCGCGATTCTTGTCTGTCACTTTTAAATCCAAAATGGAAGAAAAGTGGTTGAACTGTAAGCGGACTGGATCTGTGAAGGATTACATTGTGGAATTTGACTCATCTAGCATTCACGTCATAGGTTTGACTGATGAAATGGCTAAGTTGTATTTTTTAAATTATCTAAACCTTATACTGAAATCAGAATTGAAACATCAAAAATTTAATAATTTGAAAGAATTACAAGACAAGGCATTGGAATTAGAGGATCAGTTGGGGTATAATCGGGAAACTAGATCACTTAGGGGTAATTTGAATGAAGTATCAAAGTGGAATGACGAGGAATTTGTGGATGAGGGTCTGAATGCTGGTCTGATGAATTGGCAATATATTATAAGGGGAAATCAGAAGGGTGGACAGATGTGTTAATGCAGAAAACAAATTTAACAATAGAGGGGGATACATTAAGAGTCCTAAACTAAACATTAATGCTCAAAAGCCTAACCTTACCATCCCCACATGCACTATTTGTCAAAAAAAGGGTCATATAGCATTTGAAAAAGATTAATTGTTATAATTGTGGAGAGGAGGGGCATTTTAGTAGAGAGTGCACAAAACCCAAAAAGAAAGTCACTTGTTTCAAATGCGGAGGTCCAGATCATTACGATAAAGGTTCTCTCAAAAACTATCGATGTAAATGAAGGTCTCCAAGAAGATATTGCAGTATACCTAGTTGAGCAGGAAGCACAAGAGGTGGGAAACGGTAAGGACTAACTGAAAGTCCTCAGTTGAGTCAACCGGATCCATAAGTTAATGAGATAACTCTGGAGGGCAAATTAATGAATGGAAAAGTTAGGATAGCTGAATTTATTAAGATTCTCACTACAATGCACAGTTTAAAGAATCTTTCTGATGAAATTCTCAACAACAGACTTATGTTAGGACAATTAAGTAATGATGACACCAGACACAGTTTGATTAGATTCGAGTCGTTAGTGGAAAGAAAACCGTTGAGAGTAATGGTTGATTCAAGTGTCACACATAATTTTATTTCACATAGATTTGTAGAGGAAAATAAAACTTCTACTATCATAAGGGAAAAGCCTTTACATGTTCAAGTGGCAAATAGTAATAAGTCCACATTAGACTTACAAACTGACACGATAGAAGTTGATATCCAGGGTCATAAAATGAAAGTTGTGTGTGAAATAATGAATTTAGGAAGTGGATAACTAATTCTGGAAAGTCTTAGTTAACTGAACCCAATCCTCAAATTAATTGGGAAATTAACACATTGAAAGTGAAGTCTGAAAACGGTTGGAAGGTTTTGCAAGCATTATCTCCTAAGAAATTGCATAGTAATCACATAAATAACATAACCAGATTGGGAGTGGAAGGTTTGATATCTGCTAAACAATTTAAAAAGCACTTAAAAGATAAAACAAATCATAACTGAGGCAGTTACTGATGAAAGGGGGGGAGAAAACACTAACATTGATGTCATCCTTAAATCAGACACCACTAAAACTCTCGAAAAACTAAAATCTGAATTTGTAACTGACATTAATACACCTGATGTTGTTGTTAAAGATTTGATTTTTGAATTTCAAGATGTTTTTCCAAGTGATTTACCCTGATGAAGGCCATCTTCTCGAGATGTGGAACATGTTATTAACCTTGAACATGGATGCAACCCTCCAGTCACAAGAATTTATAAGCACAATTTCTTTGAGCAGGAGGAATTAAAGAAACAGATCAAGTAACTCCTAAAGAATTTAGCCCAGCAAATCACTGTAAATCACCGTACAGACACCAGTTCTCTTCGTCAAAAAAAAGAACGGAACGTTGAGAATGTGTGTCAATTATCGTAGTCTGAACAAGATTACGGTTAAGGATAAGTATCCGTTACCTTTAATTTCTGATTTGATGGATCGTTTAAAAGGTGCTAAAGTATTTTCGTTGATTGACCTGCGTAGTGGCTTTTATCAAGTGCCAATTAGAATTGAAGATGTTGATAAAACTCCTTTCAAGACTAGGGTGGGTCATTTCGAATGGATAGTGATGCCATTCGGCTTAACGAATGCACCGACTACTTACCGAAAATTAGTGAACCAAACCTTTTCAGATTACATAGATAAGTTTGTCCAAGTGTTTATAGATGATATTTTAGTTTACAGTGAATCTAAAGAACAACATGTAATTCATTTAAGAAGTGTGTTGGAAAGGTTAAGAGAAAGAAAATTATATGGAAAATTGTCAAAATCCAGCTTTCTTAAAAGTGAACAATTATTTTTGGGACACATAGTTAGTGGGAAAGGTGTTAAAACAGATCCATCCGAAATTTTAGCAATCCAAAATTGGAAACAACCTACTAATGTCACAAAAGTTAGATCGTTTTTGGGATTGGCCACTTATTACAAGAAATTTATCAAGAACTTCCGTATGATCGCCGCACCTTTGACGGATTTACTTCGGGAGAAGGAGACGTTTGTTTGGGGAGTTGATCAGGAGGGAGCATTCGAGGAACTAAAAGGGAAGTTGACCTCTGCCCCTACACTGGTGTATCGTGACCCTGCTGTGGAATTTGAAGTTATGATCACTACATATGCATGTGATAAAGGTCTACGTGCAATCATAAGTCAAAAAGTCGGCAAACACTTTCATCCTATTGCTTTTGAGTCCAAAAAATTCAATGATGCTGAAAAGAACTATACAGCACAAGAAAAAGAATTACTTGCAATTGTACATGCATTGGTGAAATGGCGTTGTTATTTGCATAATAAAGAATTTATAGTTCAGTGTGATAATAAAGCACTCTTTTATTTACAGAGATTAAGTGATGCACAAATTATAACTGGCAGACATGTTAGGTGGATGCAGAAATTAGCATATTGCAAATTTAATGTCAAACATATTATTGGGAAGACAAATGTAGTCACAGATCCTTTAAGTAGATGTTTTGAAATAAGTGTTATGGTTGAGGATGAATTGTTTTTAGATACTGTTAGAAATGGTTATGATAAAGATACTTCTTTTGATGTGATTTGCAAGAATATTTCGGGAGGGAATTCTGACCCATTGAATGAGAGGCATGCCAAAAACTTTAGACTAGAGGATGGTTTACTGTATTTGCAAATTGGGGATAGATTGTGCATTCCTGAAGTGGGAGACTTAAGAAAACAAATTTTATGGGAAGCTCATGAGCATTTAGGACATCTAGGTCGAGATAAAACTCTAAGTCGAGTGCAAAGTAGATTGTTTTGGCATGGGATGGCAAAAGAGGTGTCAAAACACGTGGAAAGTTGTGTCCCTTCCCAACAGAGTAAACATAGTACTCAAAATCCTAAAGGTCTCTTAAAACCTTTGGATATCCCCGAAAGACCGTGGGAATCTGTCAGTATGGATTTTATTGTCAGGTTGCTTGTTACATCTAAAAAGAATGACAGTATCAGGGTCGTAGTCGATAGGTTTAGTAAAATAGCAAATCTTTATCCCTAGCAAAACCACTCATTCAGTTGTAGATATTGCAAAGTTATATTTTGACAACGTGGTCAGACATCATGGAATCCCTCTATCTATAGTCAGTGAGAGAGATTCTAAATTTATGTCTACTTTTTGGAAAGAATTACAGCAAAACTTAGGCTCATAATTGAAAATGAGTACCGGTTATCATCCTCAGACAGATGGACAGACACAAAGGATGAACTGTACACTAGAGGAAATGCTTAGGACAGTTTGCAGTGGAATTCAGAACACATGGGAATCTAACCTTCCATTAATGGAATTTACATATAATTCATGTAAACATGCTAGTACATGATTCTCACCATTTAAAGTTGCATACGGATACCAACCTAGAGAAACATTAGACTAAATAACAGGGGTCACTCAAGAGTATAGAGGTTCTGGAACAAAGTTTTGGGAATACGTCCAAACAGATTGGAAAACTGTCCGGGATGCATTGGTAGAGGCACAAATGAGGCAAGAATTAAATGCTAACTGCAAACGGGGTGATTGGGTGTCACGCACAGGTGACAAGGTTTGGCTTTCTCCAACTCATTACACGTGCAAGACCGAGGGACAATTGGATCCTATGAGAAAATTGTCTCCTAAGTACATTGGACCGTTTACTGTAATCGAGATGATATCGTCAGTTGCTGCCAAATTGGACTTTCCGCCTTCAACAAAGATTCATCCAGTGATACACATCAACCAATTGAAACCAGCGAATCTTCGACCAACTCAAGGAGAATTGGAATTAGATCCCTCAATAATTATAGAACCTGAAGTCCACATATGGGTAATAGATTGGGTTGGTCAACGGTTCAAGGTCGGCGATACTATATTTTGGCAAGTGCATTATCTAGGAAGGCCTGAGGATGAGTTGACTTTGGAGGATAAAAATTCTGAGTTTTTACAGAGGTATTGGAGGGATAATAATATAGAAGTCCCGTCTTGAGAATTAAAGGTGTTTTAACTGAGGTCAGTTAAAAATAAGGAGGGGATGATGTAACAGTAATAGCGGATTGAACTTGTTTATAAAGGGGTATTTAGGTATTATGATTATAGCGTACTAAATTTGGTAGACGTCCGCGAAAGAATCACGCTATTTGGAGTTGTATTTTAAAACTTATAGCGATGAGTGTATTTACGTGACAGCGTGGGGTCTAAATAACAAGTGGGTATCATTGAAACTAGTGTTGGGTATCGAGGACCGTTTGCCAATATTCGCAATATATCGAATTTCAGGTACCCGATAATCGATATATCGCTTCGATATATCGAATTTCAAATCATCGCGATATATCGCCGATATATCGTATCGTCGATATATCGAAGCTAAAAGAAAAAAAAAAAATCCCACAGGTTTTCAAAGTCTGGTGACTTCGGACAAAGTGACTCTAAAATCTTTGCGGGAAAGAAATACGGTTTTTTCCTGAAAGTCAGCAGAGTGAAGGAGATCTCTGAGGTACATTGACGAGGTACACTTGTGAAATACACGTACGTCATACGCAAGTACGATTTTCCAGACGAAAAAGGTCGGTTTCCAAATATTTGATAAATTTTTGAGATTTGGTAGTCAGCTTACGTGGAACCACTCATATCAAAACACGTATGTAAAACTTTTTGACAAAAGATACGCGATGTACCCAAGGCCTCTGTAATACATAAATTTTGCTGTCGTACTATTACAGAGACCTCTTCGTGTAACTATACCCCAAATAAATAATCATTTCAATTTCGGAATTGGTACTTTTTGGTCGGTTACATTTTGCGGCGTCTACATTTAAGTCACGGAACGAAAATCACGGCGTACGTGGCGTATTAGACAATTTGACTTTTACGCTAAAATAACATATTATATAAAAAAATAAAAAAATAAATTTAAAATATACTATATATCGCTATAATTTATGTTGGTGTTGGTACGATATATCGAGGATCCTGCTCGATCGATATTCGATATATCAAATAGAAAGATTATCGCGATATGAATTTACCTTATACCCAACACTAGTTGAAACGGGTTAAGGGTCTAATTAGTACCGAAATTACGCGTGTACTTTTCATAAAGTTCTAATGAAACGTTTAGTATGCACGGTGGTTCGTTTCGTACAAGTTTTAGTACGAAACGTCACTTTCACTTAAGGGAATTTCGAAGGAAGTTTCGCGTGCGAAATTTGCTACGCACGATCGTGCGAAGTCGCGTTTCGTTTGGCGCGCACTTTTGCACGTAAATGATACGTAGTGAAACGTAACGTTTGATTGGTTAGTAAAGTGCTAAGTAGTTAGTAAGAGATTTCGCACGTTTTTGCATTGGTCAGTCTGAGTCCTTGTTGATCAATGATTAGCCCAGGTAAAAGTTTGTTAAAACGGAGCGTTGACTCTGGCCTGGCTAGTCTAGGGCGATGATGGATAAATAGTGAAGTGTAAGAGGAGAGTAGACATCTTTTCCTTTGGAAAAGTTTGTGGAAATTCCGGCTGATCTTGGTCCTGAGCGTTTAATACCAAATTGGAGAAAAGGCATTTTTGCTTTGAAATCTCTTACTAACTAAATAGTGTTTTAGTAGTTAAGAGATAGAATCATTAAGAGTCGAGAGTATTGGAAACCACTTTAATAAGAAGGGTCGAGCCACGAGGGCAAGAGACCAAGCTAATGTTATGTGGACAGAAGCTTCTTCTAATTTAAAGTTTATCCTTATGTGAGTGTGGTCCAATATGGATGTGTATTTTCCAATGTGTGGAATGTGTGGTTGGGATTGTTTGTAGTAACGGGATTTTCTGAGAGGTAGGAGATCCTATTATAGTAAGTCACTTTTTTAAATAACAAGTTATTTGCGTTTACATCCGAATGCGCTGAAAGTCGTACGGAGAATCTTCGCTAAAAAACAAAGTAACTAGACTAAGTTTCGGTTACATGCGAAAGTACCCTTAGGGCATGTGCTAAAGTTACAGTTATTTTTTGTCGTTTTCCTCCACAACTTCAAAAAAAAAACGGAAAATCCGCAGCCGTACCAGAAAATTGAAATTACCACCGTACAAATTGTGTTACCTCGAAACTTTATATGTATTGGAGTTTGTCATGTAGGGCGATGCAGTTTGTCGTCTAGCGCGTTTCGACCCACTTTCGCATCCTTCCACCTCAACTTCAAACTTTATATAAAATCATCTCGCGAGGTGATTTTAAATAAAGTACTAAGAGGTGAGTGAATACACAGATGCTGTCGCACGTGTCGAAGGTTTTTGACATTTTTTGTGCGAGGAGTACCAAAAAAAAAAACCCACTACACGTTTCAAGCCTGTGTGTGACTTTTTTTCCGTGTCCTTTTTTCCGTACTGGGGCTGTGGAGGGAGTCTCGACCAACGGACGCCATTTCGAAAAAGCGAATTCCGTGAAAGCGCCTCTCTCTCTCTCTCTCCCCCTCTCCCACTTCCGCGTTTATCTCATAATTCTTGCAATGAAAAACGTCAACAATGGTATCAAATGAAAGATTTCTAAAAAGGTTTTCTTTTGACTATCTTTGGCCGTATTTTGATGGCAAATAGAGTGAGACTAAAAAACAAAATCGGAAAACCATGGCGGAAAGTTTTAAAATCTGTGACGTCAATGTTGTAAAAAAAAGAGCGTTACGTTAAAATGTCACAAACCTTAAACATCTACAATGTCACAAGTAGCTAGACGTCTACAACCGTCGCAAATTTGTAAACGTCATCAATTGTTGTGATTTTTGTAGTCGTCTACAACCGTCACAAATTACACCCGCGTCTACATTTGTCACAATCTAAAGTAACGATTTCATTTCTTTACATACGAATGTTATCAAAGTAGTACGGAGAATCTTTGTTAAAAACAATATTACAAGACTAAAGTTTCGGTTACATGCGAAAGTACCCTTAGTGTTTTTTTCTTCTCTTAAAACATCATTTCTCCGTACACACATGTCGGATTATGGATCTGACGATTTCCATTGAAAGGTAAGATTCTCAACTTACGATTGACGGCATAGAGGTTTCATTCGTACGGATTTTCAATTTTTTTTACGAAAATGCGTGTATTTTTTTAGTTTTTTAACTATTCGTAAAATCCGTATACTTTTCGTGTACGGAAAATATGTACAGATGTAATGTACGAAATTTTCAAAAAAATGTTTAAAGTACATCGTGGATCGCTATTAGAGCTAAGAAACTGATACACATTCCCATGTTTTTCGGATAGCCGCGATAGCCTGCGTTCACATATTCGACGCCTGAACATGTGAGAACAGGTTTTCGCGATTTTACCTCGTCTTTATGACTTGGAATCAAGTTTGCGTATGATTTTCCATGCGACGCACTCAATTTCCACTGTCGACACCCTTATATGCCACTTATTCTGTACGTATTTACAAATGAATTACAAGCTTTAGTACGGACTAACACATTTCGTACACTACATTATTTAAAAATATTCGAAAACAGTAACTAAATCTATTTAAACAGTACCAATATTAACGAAAAAAAAGTCTAAAAAAAAAAATTGATTAACTGCAATTTTTTTACGTACATGCGCGTGACGAGCAATGAAAAAAATAGCGAGTATTCAGCCTCGTGCTAAAAAATTCCAACTCATGTGGCGCCTGCATGGACGTTTTTCCTTTTTAATCAGATTGATACTTCAACTAAAATCAATTTGCTAGATGACTTATGATAACAAAATTTGTTGAACTTGTTCGCGTGCCCGTGGCTTGAAAACTTGAAACCGCCAAAATGATATTTTCTCGTTGGGGACTGAATTTTTGAGTAAAACGACAAAAAAACACCTGTAGTTTAATACATGAGCACATACCCAAAGTTGTGGTAATATTTATGATTTAATGTTTCTATTTTTTATTTTATTACGAAGTCAAATCCGGTCAACGCATTTAAAAAAAATGGAATTTTGTAAAGTGCGCATATTCATTCTTTTTCATGCGTTTCATGCGTGCGTATACTACGAGTGGAGCCTCTATGATTGGCGGTCTTAAACTGAAAATTGTACAAATGTGTACGGGAAAAATATGTTAGGGCACTTTCTCATGTAACCGAAACTTTAGTCCTGTAATTTTGTTTCTAGGGAAGATTCTCCGTACTACTTTCATAGCATTCCTATGTAAAGAAATGAAATCGTTACTTTAGATTATGACAAATGTAAACAGTGGTGTAATTTGTGACGGTTGTAGACGACCACAAAACTCGCCATAATTGATGGCGTTTACAAAACAGCGACGGTTATAGACGTCTAGCTACTTTTGACATTGTAGATGTTTAAGGTTTGTGACATTTTGATGTCACGCTCAAATTATGACAATGTCGACGTCACGAATTTTAAAACTTTCCGCCATGGTTTCCCGATTTTGTTTTTTAGTCTTTTTTCACTCTATTTGCCATCAAAATAAGCCCGAAGATAGTCAAAAGAAAACCTTTTTAGAGATCTTTCATTTGAGGCCATTGTTGACGTTTTTCATTGTAAGAATTGTGATATAGAAGCGGTAGTGGGAGAGGTAGAGAGCGAGAGGCGCTTTCACGAATTTCGCTTTTGTCATGCCGCATCGTATCGGTGGCTAGCACGCATGATATTTTGCACGCTTGCACGATATTGGGCTGGCACGCACGATATGTGGCACGCTTGCAAGATTTTTGGCACGCGCGCACGATTATTTGACGCGCGCGCACGGTATTTTGCATGCACGTACGATGTCTTGCATGCACACCGATTTCTTGCACGCACGCTTAGTTTGGTTCGTGATATCGTAGATTTATCTATTTGGGACGTGTACGCGATTCGCTTGCACGTTTCGTTTGAACGTGTACTAATTTCGTGCGATATGTTTCGTTTCGTGCGTAGGTACGTGATTTCGAAGTATGGACGTGGAATTGATGTATGTTTTTAAAATGAGTGTATTAACAACATACCACTTGTAGGTTTGGGAACTAGGTACAAGCATAGTTCAAAAGTAGGTGACCGTACGCCCATACAATATGCCTATTGTACGCAAAACATACAATATGCCCTTAAGACCCATATTGTATTGGCCGCAAAATGAAATAAAATAGGAGCAGGGTTGAGTTGCACATCGATCGATAGAGAATTAAACGACATGTCTAAATTTTTAAAAAAAATCGGACAAAAAAAATATTTCTGTGAGTTTTGAGGGACTTTTTATTTAAAGCGTCAGATTTGGACGATCGGACGGTCGCTGATCAAAGTAGGCGATTTGAAAATATCACATGAAAAGCCCATAACACAACTTACGAAAGGACAATCTGTCATATTAGCGTCTGCAATTTTGAGGGCCACACTAAATAAAGCCTCAATTGACCAACCAGGCAGTATGGGACGATAAAAAAACAAAAAAATACCACACTGCCTGAAAAATTACCAAAACCTACGGACCAACCCCGTTGGTGGCTCTTCCCCCAGAATGTCATCCTACGCCGTGTCAGCTCGCTAAAAAATTTCGTCCGGCGGCGTGCGCTCTACTTTGACCTTACGTCAGATTCGGACGTTCGTACAGGAGTGTGCACGACGCACACACATACAGTATGCCTACGTTGCGCGAGTTTTGTGCCCCTACCAAAGGCCTACCATAAAAAACAGTGTTGTGTATCGGTAAGGATTTGTCGATAACCGATATGGGCCTTTTTTCGGGTAAACGATAATCGATATATTGGTACGATATATCGACATCGGTATTATCGCCGATAAGTAGCCGATAATATCAGGTACTTATCGGCGATAATGCCGATAACGATAATTATCGGCGATAACTGTACGGACCGTATAGATAAATGTACGGTATGTACACTCAACTGTACGTCTTATTCTCCGGACGTGTACAAGCATAGAAAGTACCGTAGCCGCCATGAAATCTGTACGATTTTGATACGGATCCAATAAAAACGATGTACCTTTCACATCCGACGCCATGGCTTTGTCCCTTAATTTCTTGAGATCCACTGAGGACCTGCCACGTGTCAATCTGTCGGCTTTTTCGGCAAAAGCTGCCAAAAGAGCCATTCCGGGATGCCGACGCTCACGTTGGCCCGTCCGCTCGTGTTTTCTCATTCCAAGTCGTCCGTTCGATTCCGGCGGCGCGCAGAATGTTATTTTGCGTCCGTTGTATTTTTGTGTCCGCCGTCCTTTTCCAGTTCCATGTTCACCAGTTTTGTAGTAAACTTCCGTACGACGCCGTAAAATTTTTGTTCAGTTAACCGGCCAACGTTTATGTGCCGCGTTCGCCGTAATAAATTGCAGTTAAACCGTAACGGAACAAATTTCTATACGTGGCATGCCACGCTATATAAAATCAATAAAATAATACAGTATGTTATAAAGTACTAATGTATGCATACTATATATTTTTTAAGTTATCGCCGATATGGAATTTGTTGGTCCCAGACCGATATATCGGAACCTCTGACCGTTCGATAACCGATAACTATCGGTATCGGTGTTATCGCGATAAGTTTTTTACCGATACACAACACTAATAAAAAAGCCTACTTTTGAACTATGGGTACAAGACACATCAGTTCGCTACAAAGGAGGTTTTGCGTAGTCATTCAACACAACCCGTTGAAGGGTTGAAAAAAGTAGTGTTGTGTATCGGTAAGGATTTGCCGATAACCGATATGGGCTTTTTTTCGGGTTGCCGATTATTGACATATTGGTAGGATATATCGCTATCGGTGATATCGCCGATAATTAACCGATATTATCAGTTGTTTATCGGCGATAACACCGATATCGATAACTATCGGCGATAGCTGTACGGACCGTACAGATAAATGAACGGCCAGTACACTCAACTCTACGTGTTATTCCCCGGACGCGCCGCGGACCCCCTTCCCTCCGATTTCGATAAAAAATCGCGATATTTCCTTGATTATTTCTAATTTAAGGGGGCTTTACTTGGGTTCCACGCTCCCATACCCGTCCAGAATGTCCTTTTGACTGTTATTTTTTTTTGCAAGGTTAGTTACGCCCTCATATCACTTCCATTGTTTGTCTATATTGGTTTTTTACTTTAATGCATTTTCAGTCCATTATAGAGACGATCCGCAATAAGGTCGGGCAAAATAAATACATAAGCTGAAATTTGGACTGATATAAAAACAGGATTTCAGCCCTGAGATTCAATGCAACACAAACTTTTAGCATTGGATTTGAGAACAGAAATTAAGAATTATAATTTGGCTTAAATTATAGCACTAAATCTTAGAAATTAAATTTAGTGCAACACTGAATTTAAGCACGACTTAAATCATTATATTTAGTGCGATATGATATTTTAAAGCACTGAATTTTATCACCATAATTAAGCATTGAATTTCAATGTAGGAATGGATCGTGCACTAACAATGGATTTCGACATTGAATTTCATTGCCGCACTAAACTTGAAATTTAATACGTTTTGCAGCAGTAAATGTAAGCACTGAAATTCAGCACTGAAATTCGGCTCAACACTAAATTTTAGTGCAGTACTGTATTGCAGCGATAGGTTTACAATACAGCGATAGGTTTACCCTCTGGAAGTTAGCACTGTATTTTAGTGTACCACTGAATTTGCGCACTAGGTTTTTGCACTGGACATCAGCATTTAAATTTAGTGCAGCACTGGATTTTAGTTCTAAAATTTAGTACTGTAATTCAACTCTGAATTCGAGCACCAAACTTTAGAATCTTCAATCCTAGATTTCAGCACAGAATTTTAGAAGATGCTTTTAGCACTGGAATCCAGTGCAGCAAAGTCTTTTAACACTGAAAAGGTTTCAACACTAAATGTGAGCACTGAAATTCAGCACTATATTTGCGCACTGAGTTTTAGCACTGTATTTTAGCACTCGGCACTTTACCACTGAAATTTAACACTGAAGTTTTGTCGTGAGATTTAGCACTGAACTTCTCTAATTCTATACTGAATTCCACAACTGAATTTCAGCACAGCACTAAATTTCGACACTGAATCTTTGCACTTGATTTCAGCTCTAAAATTTAGTGCGCACCGTTTTCTAGGTCTGAATTTGAGTGCTGAACGGTTCAGCACTAAATTTAAGCACTTTATTGATTATAAATTACTTTACTAATTTTATAAATATTAATTACTTTATTCATTATTAATTACTTTATTACTTAAGCGCTGAATATGAGCACTGAAATTCATCATAGCACCCAGCACTGAACTTTTCCACCGAAATTCAACACACTATTTTAGTGTAGCACTGGTTTGGCGGTGCATTTTAGCAATGAAATTTAGTGCGACACTTACCACTCAGATTCAAAACTAAATTTTAGTGTAGGGATTCTAGCACAGGAGTTACTATCATGGAAATTTAGTGCACACTGAATTCTAGCACTGGAATTTACCGGAAAAATCCGACACTATAACTCAACACTAAATTCCGAATTCAAAATTTTGAATCACATCTAACTCTTCACCAAAAATTATTTGTGTCCCATCCTCCTCTCCTCCTAAAATGTTGCTTTCTTTTTCCTGATAATCCATCAGAATGAATAAATAAATATTTTTACTATTTTATAAAAAACTAATATTTCCTCAAATAAGTGCTCCTGAATTTTCAAAAGATGGTGGCAGTAGGTTGCAGTAGTCTGACAGATGTGTTCCTCTGCTCTGTTCGTCTGTTTTTCGAAAAAGTTTGATTTAAAAAGTTACAATGTAATTTAATTTTTTCGTTTCGCTACTATAGTTTTAGAACTAAAAAGTATTGTTTTAAATTTGTCGACGTTTATGTGCTGCGCTGTCCGTAATAAATTTCAGTTAAACAGATACGGAACAGATTCATTATACGTGGCATGCCACGTTTTATAAAGTCAATAATATAATACAGTATGTTATATAATACTATTGTATGCATACTATATTCTTTTAAAGTTATCGCCGATATGGAATTTGTTGGTCGCTGACCGATATATCGGGACCTCTGACCGTTCGATAGCCTATAACTATCGGTATCGGTGTTATCGCGATAAATTTTTTACCGATACACAACACTAGAAAAAAGGTACAATAATTTATGGTGGATGGGCACATAAATATCGTTTGCGTGATCTTGAAGCATGCAAGAACTTGATAATTTCAATCGGTAACCAAGCTACATTGCATCCTTTTTACTTCTTTCTCGCTCCTTAGGGGAACCTCAAGAAGGTAACATTTTGTTAGAAATGAAAAGAGGAGTCGATACTAACCACTATTGCTAAAGTCCTAGGTTAAACATGTCTTATTGAAGGGTCGTGTGATGGGTGATGAGACAAATCATACGAACCACCAGTGGTCATTACCACGCCTAGCTCTTTGGGATGTTCGTAACTTGAAAAAAAAGGCATAATATATGCCAAACATATACTCGTTGAGTTGGAGAAGCATTTCATGATTATTTTTCTCCTCATCAGTTTGGAGTGGCCACTCGGGGAGGTTGCGAGGCCGTGGTCCAGGAGATTCAGACTTTGTTGGATGTACATCTGGATTTGTTGGTCTTTCTAATGTTTCCAACGCCTTCAATCCGGTGGATTGAATCATCATTTTTTCAGAGCTTATGGCTGCCCGTTCTCTGATTGTCCAATTATTCCTTTTTGTGAGAGCTTTTTATTCTTTGACAACAACCTCTCTATCTCTGCTGACGGTGATCTCGTTCCTTTCTCCTCTGCGACCGGCACTTGCCTCTTGGAGGACCTTTGTTTGCCCTTGCCCTTACCGGGCCCTCCGTGCTTCCGCTGCCGCTTTCCCTTTTTGCCTTTTCCTTTTGGCTGCAGATTATACGCATATTATTGGCCCTATGGAACCATGTCGTGTCGACGTATAATTTTTTCAGGGATCGTTTGGTTGAACTCAACCTTTTTGACCAACCCTCCAAGTGTGTTATTTGAATCCCTCAATGATATTCCACTTTCTTTTATTCCCCCCTTTAGTTTTCAATCTCCTCCTCTTTCCGATGTCATTTGTGTGTTGGGTTGCCCTCTTGCTTCGGATACTTTTGTGACTCAATTCCTTGAAGTTGCTCTTCAGACAGATTTTTCCCACGTGGACGACCTTCCTACTCTGTTGACTAGGCGTTTCGCCAACCGCCTCTTACCTTACTCGTACTTCCACTCCCACTGCGACGTTTGTCACCTCTCTCTCAGCCTTTGATGACCGCCTCATGGTCGTGGGGCATTTGAGTCAAGGCCTTTGGCCGTATTTTGGCGTCCCTCCTTGTCTAAAGATTGGGTTTATTTTCGACTTCTGTTGCTCCCGCTGCCTATTTGGGAAGTTGGTGCCCTATTGCCTCCACTCTTGTTTCTCACTTCTTGGTTGGGGACACCCTCTGTTCTTGCCACCATGGTCCCTCGGGTTTCGGACGGTATGTTCGCCAACGAAAGAGAAAATGAGAAAAAAAAATGAAGAGAGTAAAAGAGAGAGAGAGAGTTAGAGAGAAATAAATAAAAACAGGAAAGTGGGGACAAGAAAGAGAAAGAGAGAGGAAAAAAGAGAAATAAAAGAGATCAAGAGGCCTCCCTCATCCTCCTTTACTTGGCTCTCTAGTTTGCTCGTGTGGTCGTGTCTTGGAGCCTGATGGCATACATTTGCGTCGTTGCTCTCATGGGGCAAATTTGATCCAGGCGCACGACACTATTCGCGACGCCATTGCCCTATCGCTTCGGAGGGGGGCATTTCTGTGCGTCAGAAGGTTTCTCATATATTTCCCTCACGTCAGATCGATGTTGTTTTGCTCGATGGTGCCCGTCGCATCTTCGGTGACATTGTTTTGGCGAACCCTTCTTCGGATACAGTCGTTGGTCAAGCAGCTCGACATGTTGGGGTGGCCGCCCGTGATGCCGCTAAGGCGAAGGAGCGTGATTATGCACACCAAAACCCTATGGATGACTTTATTCCAATGGCGGTTGAGATCTTTGATTGGTTGGGTGTTGCGTTGGACGAGTTTCTCCGTACTTGTGGCTGGCGCTTACTCGAGTGACGGGGACTTGGGAGCCCTCGTGCTTCGGTCCTTACTTTTTTTTATGGTCAACATTTATCTGTGGCTTTACAGCGAGTGCAAGCTTCTATTCTCCTTCTATCGGCTATTGTGGTTATGGATCGCCGACGTGTTCCAAAACTCCCTCAATGTGGGCTTGGGGGACTTGCGAGGTTTCTTTTCGTAGATATTTAATCGTGTTGGGGTTGGGGTTGTAGTGGTTGTTTAAGTGAGTTGCTGTGTTTTTCTTTTTGGGTTTGAGTGCTTTTGTTTTACTCGCCATTTCTATGTGTTCACGCTGCTTTTCTTTGTTTTATTTTGCCTTGGTCATAGTTTTTCACTTTTGGCCATGCCACTCCTTTTGTACCCCGAGACTCAGATGGTTTACCGTCGCTCTTTTAAATTCAATCTGCTTGGATTATGAGGCATATAGAGGTAAATGGAGGGCATCGGGAGCCGATTTGTAAGCAAAGGCAAATGGAGGCAGACGAAGGCAAACGGACGCAAACCAAGGCAATAAAGACAAACGTAAGCAAGCGATGGCAAAGGGAGGCAAATGAAGCCAAACAGAGGCAAATGAAGCTAAACGGAGGCAAATGGAGGCAAATGGAGGCAAAGGGGAAGCAAACGGCTGCAAACGAAGGCAAACGGAGCTAAAATGTCCATGTTCAATGTTGATGTTGATGTTCAATGTTCATGTTCATGTTATTTATATTTATGTTGTGCTTATAATTATGTCTATGCTTATGTTTATGTTTATGAAGGATCTCATTGGCGAAGGCAACTGTCATTTAGAGAAGCCAAATTTTTTAAGAGACCCTTTTTGCCACAATAAAATCCCAAAAAAACAATCCTTTGAAAGTTTCTTTGCGAACCATCAAAAAATTAGGGAACCAACTAAAAATCTTAAAATACAGCTGCTTGCGTGTCCTTCCCGGCACTGGCATTTAGTTTCAAAAAGAATTTCCCTAGTCCAACAACAAATCTATTGACCGTACCATTAAATCTTTTCCATCCTCCATTTCCTTCCATCTGACTTTTCCCATTTCGTCTTTACATACGTTTCTCAAACAGAAACCAATCGGGCTTGCCCAGCCAGCCATGGATCTTCCTCATCTAAATTTTCCAACGCTTCCAAAAGACCCACGAACTCTAAAGGCCACTTTATTTTGTTTCCAGGGGAAACAAAACTCGGTCCGGCCTCTTTTAATAGATCAAGTGCCACCTGTCGCCTAGATCTCTTTTCTCTCGATTCGTCCGTACAAATTTCCAGCTTTTCTGAAAATGAATCTGAGCCGTTCATAAGAGCAGATATGATCCAAACGACAGCGGAAACCAATCGGTTTCTTTCACTTTCAATCGCTTCTTTTGCCTTTTCTAAAACTACCTGTATCGCCGCTTTCATAGCTTTGGTAATTCTCTGTTGAACGTTTGATGCAGATAAATGAAAAGAAAAAGGTTCCATTTCTGACAACTTCAGTGAGAGAAGAAGAGCCTCCATGGCCAAAGTACGAGCCTCAGACCTCGCAAAATCGGGAGTAAAAATTTCTGGAAATGCGTTTAAACAACCTAAAACCGTTTCCTGGAATGCAAAAATTGAAAAAAAAGATGGAATTATCCGTTTTTCCTCACCGCTTCCTCTCACAGATTTTCCCTCCAATCTATTGATTGCTCGCGTAAACGTTTCCACCAAAACCGTACCGCATTTTTCTTCCTTCTCTGCCTCCAATCTATTTATCCCTCCCGTAGAAGTTCTCACCGAAATCGTACCAAATTCTACTTCCTCCTCCGTACTTTCGTAACCTCCTTCGCTCGAAAAGCTCAGACTCCTAACATCTCCATTTTCCTCATTTCCCCGAATCTGTCGGATAAGCTTCACCACCTGCGCCACCTTTTTATAGAACATCGTTTTTGTCACATCTGTGACTCCTACCGCAGAAAAGTCAACAACAGTCTCATCCAAAACTGCATTTATATACGCGACAAAAACGTCCAGAGAACATTCCTCCCGTAACCAACTCGAAAGGTTCGTGGAATCTTCTTCTTCTCGGAGAAGAGCTGCAGCTAACATTCCAGTCACTTTTTTCGGTAAAAAGACTGGACTATTCGATTTTTCACAATCTTCCCCAAAATCTCTTATCCAGGCACCTGCCATACGTTGCAACTCGAGCTTCTCGTCTTCTTCCTCAAAGACGAGCCCTTTCTTTAATGCTTTCACTACTTCCGAGCAAAGCTCAAAGGCGGAAGGAAGGTCTTCCCGGGTCAAAATAGTCGCCGCTAAACCAGTCGCGTTAACAATTTCTTGCCTCACATGTGCTTTTATTTCACCTTTCACGACGATATTCAACTTCAACAACTGCCAGTGGTAGCGATCTGTCGATGAGATATTTTTTTCCTCCCTCCTCATTTCTTCGTATTGCTCTTTATACCATCTTTCGCCGTGGATGAAATTTAAGGGAAGAAGAGTTCGATTGCTTTCGGCTATTCTGTCTTGGAATAGAACTCTCACATGAGGTCCAAAAATGGGCTCCAAATTTGACCAATAGTGGCTTGTTGAAGTGTCGCGCGAACAAAATTCCCAATCTTCCTTTTCTACGAAGCTCAGTGAAAAATCTGCTGGAGATAACTGGCGAGGACAGTACGATAAATGCGACCCTTTTTGATCCAAAAAACATAATTTGGCTAAGTAAACTTCCTCAGAAAGAATAGAATTGAGAGATTCCGCCGGAAGTAAGAGCATACACAGACTCTCGTATTCGATTTCTGCAAATCTTAACAAACTTGCATTCTCTGACAACAAAGAATACTTCTGCCTATGTTCAGGAATCGTCGGCGTCCTTTGAAAAAAGCGAATGAAATGCTTTACTTTCCTATAGGCCTGTATTCGAATATCGCGATTCGAGTTTTTCATCGCCAGGCATAAAGTTGAAATAACTTCCCCGAGAGCTCTCCAAGTGTAGGATTGGAAAATCGACTCAGGAGAGGGAGAAGGAGATTCGTATTCTGTCTTGCCTTCCAGTGCTGGACAGAGAAGCAAATAAACTCTACAGAGATCCCAAAGATAATCGAATGCAAAAATTGTCGAATCGCTGACATCGAAACCTAAGCTCGAATTAATGGACAAATCCGTTAATTCTTCGAGAAGAATAGAAACAAGAGTCTCTCGAGATTCTCGAGAAATATCGCTTCTAATGTCTATCCATGGCCACAAAGAAGCTAAAAAGAGAACTTTCCCGGCCGTACACTCTTCATCTACCTCCTTCCCCTCCTTCCCGTCCTTATTTGGCAAAAGATTATCCCAAAAAAAGTTGCGACAACCGGGTAAAATAGTGTGGCGAAAAAAATAGTCGCAGTACTCAGAAGGGAGGGGAATGCTCGGCAATGTCTGGAGTTGAGAAACCAATGTTTGCAATTTTTTGGCACCATATGTGATAAAAGGCCCAAGGTGGGATTTTGAAGGCAGTTCAGATGAGACAAAATTTGCGGGAAAGACGGAGAGATAAGGTACCAAATATTCCGAAGAAAATGCCTTTTGTGGCACAGTGGCAACATTAAGGAAAGGAAGCAAAAAATCTTTGAGATTTTTGCCTTCTGTAGTCCCCAATGCTCTTACAATAGATTGAATAATCTGCAATTGCCACGTGGCACAATATGAGCGTATACATACAAAAATGTGAACGTGTGGAAGTAAAGGGCACTGTCTCATCACTATGGAGTCAAAGAATTATTAAAACTAATGCATTATTAGAAAGGCGAGAGAGAGAGAAGGCAAAAATCTCAAAGATTTTTT
>JBBHKE010002952.1:312732-331637 GCA_037447655.1 Zygnema cylindricum
AAAACCGAAACAGACCTAGACTCTCTACGCAAGTTGAATAGGAAGCGATGTAATCGTGGTTGTTTGTATTCTCGAAGGATAAGTTGAACGCATCTCTCAGATCCAGACAAAGCCAAAAGTCGAATCACTTCTTTCAATGGGGTCATCTGCAAAAACAAATGGGCACAAAAAACTGCAAATTCAATTAGATGGTTTATCAATTAGTCACACATCCTTTTCTAAGTTGGTAAGAGAGACGGTACAAAAGTCAATATAGAAAAAACATAGAAATAACGAATCGATAAAAGAGTCAAAAACAAATCACATTGGGCTCAAAATGTGCCAAAATAACTCACATTCATGGCCTTCCTCCTATCCCCTTGAAGAAGTTTGTACAGGATATCGTAGAAATCGTCATCTCGAGGCAAAAACTTTCTAATGTGTCGTAAAACTGATAAAGAAAGCTGACCATGTGATTCCAAGAAACTTGGGGCAATCACAAAAGTTATGGCTGACAGAGGCTCATCTATTCGAGTGAGAGAATTTAACAAGGTTGTCAAAACAGCATGTGGTAACCCGGGAACCAACTCTTCCATACCCACTTTGTTTGACCCCGAAATTTCATTTTTCTGCGATTTTTCATTTTCTCCCTCAGATGGGTTGATTTCAAGATGTTCTAAACTCATATCCATTTCTCCCAAGATTTTTGCATCCACTCCCTCCACTCCCTCCATTTCCTCCACTCCCGTCTCTTCCTTCCTTCCTACCTCCTCCCAGTCAGAAAATGCAGTTTCTGAAAGAGCCATCGGATCACCGATTTGAAAGTCACTTTCATCAGTGAGAAAACTTTTAACAGCATTTCCTTTTTCCAAAAGTCTTTCATTTTCTAAGCTTGTAATCTCTTCCACCTTAATCGCATTTCCCAACTCTACGAAAATTGTAACCATTTCCTTTACATCGAAAGTCGGGAGACGAGAGAGCCGTTTTGCAGCGAGAATTCTTTTTGGTATCGGAATATTTTCGTTACCCACTAATTTTTTAAGTTGTAATCCCAAATTTTTACTTTGGGAAGGAGTGAGACGGTACAGATTTCGTACCGCAGGAACAGGATAACCGGCAAGAGCAGAAGGAGGAGGAGATGTCCCATAGGAAAGGAAACTTTGTTTCGACTTTCGACGATTCTTTCCATTAATTTCCCAACCTGCGGATGAATCGGAACTTGGAAAAAAAACTCCTAAAATTGTACCAGAGGAACTAAAAAAAGGAGAGAGTTTGGTTTGGTCGTAACACAAAAGAGTCCTCCAAACGCAATTCAAATAAATGGCTGAGGGAGAGAAAGAGAGAAGCTCTTTCGCAGCTTTAATTTTCGCCTTTCTTCTCGAAACCTTTCCCTCTCCTGCTAACGACAGTTGCCACTCCCACCACAAAAAGACAAAATCCGAAGCTTTATCTGATCTAAGCAGCGATTCTACCAACTGGGTCAAAACTTCCGGTGCTTCTTTCCAATTTTCTGGAAGCGATGGCGTTTTCAAAATAGAACGTAGACGACAAAACGCACGAAAGCCATTTTCATATATCTTCGTCTCTCCCTCGCCCTCTTCCTCTCCCTTTCCCTGTCCCTCTCCCTCTCCTTTAGGTGTTATAAGTACCCCTTTTTCATCGAGGACGCAACTTTTCCTCCAATCATCCGCCATAGAAGCCACCGCCTCCAAAAGAAAAGGTATGCTTTTCCAATTTTTGCCACAGAATGTCATCAAATTTTTGACGCGATCACTCAAGTCCCTAAAAGAAATATTTGGAAAAAGGGCCCTATAAGCGGTCGAAAAGGCATTTGCAACTGTCTCACACGTTTGTAAAGAGGGAGGTTCCGTACCAGCTCCCCTATAGGATGGAAAATAACTGAAATTCTTTTCTGTATCCTGATTACCGTACTTGTGAACAAAAATCTGTACTGCATAGAAACAAGACCAACATATAAGAGGACATTTTCATACGAGAAAATCAGTTTAAACATCATAATTTAAATTATTTAAAACGAAACTGAAATCCTTTATTTTAATTATTTCCCGACAATTTCCGTAATGCTCAGTAAATTCAGATTCTATAAAAGAAATCGTTTAAAATGAATTAAAAGGTTTTAGGGGTCAAGGCTTTGTTTTGGTTTCATTTCACATATAGCAATAAAAAACAGGGAACCTTCAGTGAGTTCCTTTTTAGCATTTAAGAATAATTGGACTGGACTTGACGATGTAAAAAAATAAAAAAAAATTCAACAATATGTTTTATGATACTATTTTTCCACTGAATGTATTTCTCTGGTTTTTTTCCAAAATTCTGGGTCATTAAGAGGCAAGGCTGAGGCGTAAAAGATAGGGGTGAACAGGAAAAACAAGAATTTAAAAAGCAAAAGTTCGTTTAAGAACAAAAGGAAAAAAATAAAAATCACAGAGTAAAACAAGAAAGTAAATTGACCTGATATTGGAGAGTTGCTCCAAGAATCCACCATATTTTTGTCGCACCTTCAAAAAGTTTTCCTTTTCTAAACAAATCGATATGATGTCTTATAATTTGACAACCAAACCCTTCCATTTTACCTTCAAGATGGAGGAGGGATTCCCCTGGAAAGTCAGCACAGGACAAAATATCTGCGAAAAACTGTTCAAATATAACTTTAAAAGCCGTTGCCATGGCCTCTCCTTCTTCTTCTTTACCCGAAAATCCCCTCTCTTTAAAAACTTTTTCAATTTTCTCTTGCAATTTGCTCTTTGAACGCCTTGCTTTTTTTGGAACTCCGATGTCTGAATTGTAATCCAAATAAGGAAGAGGAAGAGGAACTTGCTCTGTAGGTTTTCGCTCTTCCAAAGGACAGCAAATTTGAAGAAGTGCCTCACTTTTCTTCAGAAGTTCTTCAAAAATGTATTCTCGAATCTCGGGACGAGAATTCTGTGCTTTTTCGGTCAACCATTGTAAGGTTTTCAAAACTTCCCCTGTGGAATTTGTTCCAATCGTTAAAGAAATCATAACACGATAACCTCGTTTCCGAGATTCGACGTCCGGTGAACTTGCTTCTCTCTCGATCTTTATCCTTGTTTCTGAATCACGAATGTCTAAAAGACATTCTAAATCGTCACGGAAATTTGTTTTCAGACTCGGGCAGTCCAACAACTTCGTAATCAATTCCACTCTTTTATCAAGAGGCAATAGTCCTAAAATACCGTGGAGTGAAGGACGAGATCCGGAACGTCGTATTCTAGATCCGTCATGAAAAGTTTGTCCTTCCCCATCCCACATAATCAAAAGTGCATTCAGTTGCGTGTCATTCAAGCTCTTGAAAACTGAAAGACGGCTTTCAGGGGACACACTTTCTAAAATGATACTCCACAAGTCCCTTTCCAATTTGGTTAATGAAATCCTTCTGGAAAACGAAGGAAGGACAAAAGCGTTCCACCATATCGACAAAAGGTCAAAAGAAATATCATTATTCAGAGCTGATTTTTCCTGCGACTTGATCCAATTTTTCGACAAAATTAAACAAATGCCCATTCCGAGCTCTTGAGAATCGAATTGGACATACCCTTTCATTCTTTCCCAAAGCTGGACTTTTCGGAAAAAAGAGAGGAATATCAACTGTTTTTGTGCAGATAAACTTTTGTTTACTGCCCAAAACTTTGAGAGTTTCTTACGTCTCTCTTTCTCGACCGATTCCTTTCCATTCTCTAAAAGCTCTGTAGAAGACAAAAAAGCCATTCCCTCCTGCGTAAAAAAATCGACAGCGAAGTTTAATAGCCATGACCACAACATCTCACTCTCTTGTAATATCACATTCAACAATTTCGAGGGAGTTTCTGAAAAATCCAGTTCCCAGGGTCTGGAAAGAACGATTTGAAATTCCTCTGTTGTCAAACATCCTAACCCAAGAATGATCAAACAATTTATCAAAGAATCCCAGTACTTCTGAACTTCCAAAGCTTTGCTTTTTCTTTCTTCTGAATCAATCCCACAACGATCTGCCGCAGCATTAAACGAATCTTTTGTCGGTTTAATTTTCACTAAAACATTATGTAAAATCCGACACCATTTTACAACCTGATTTCGTTGCTCTTTAGACAAATAGCTAAACCAAGGCAAGTGGTAATCCGCAGTACCGATAGCCTCTTGTAAAAACAGAACAGAGGAATTTTGTAACATTGCTGCGACACAGAAACCCTCTTTAGTCAGAGAGTCCGAAAGAGAGGAGGCCAAAGTAAGCATAGATTCAAACCAAAACTCATTTTTTTGCACTATTTGCATCATTCCTGACCAGAACTCGTTTGGAAGCAAATAAATTACGCCTCCATGTAACTTATAGAGGCCAACGTTTTCCAACATTGTAAAACACTCCTCTCTCGCATTTACGGAAAGCAGTGAGAGATTGTCAGATATACAACACGGGAGACACGGAATCTCGAGCATTTTTTCACTATTGACGTTGGAAAGGAGTGGACAGAAGAAAAAACTCTCCACATTTGTTCGAGAATTTCTACAAGGAATATAATCCATATACATCGCCAAAAGCTCTTTGCATCGCATTTTTGCATCTTTTCCGTTAAGAAGACGCTTCCAATCACAAACCATGCTCCATTTTTCCCAAACGTGAGAAACTGTTCTGTTCCCTTTCTCCGATTTCCGAGTCTGAGAATTTAAACTTTCCGCCATCTCCTTCTCCATCTCGTCTTCATGACTGCCCACCTTTTCCAGATCGGAACGGAACAAACGGAGGAGCGATTCTCCATGGAAATGCGCAATTTTCTCGCGTCGCAATTCGCTGACATCACGCAAAGCATTAAAATGTCGTTCCACGACATCAGGACTGCACCCGTGAAATATCGCAGCCGCTGACCTAGTCTCGTTTTTCTCCAACGCTCTTTCCACGAACCAATCGACAACACCTGTCCTCCTCTGTTTCACACACGCTAATAGCAGAAGCTTCTGCGTCGGCCGAGGAACAGATAAAATACGATTTTTCAGCGAATCGTCGTCTGCCAAGTGACGCACATATTCTTTGGAGGCGAGTGGTTGAAAACGGAGACTGGGAGATTCGAGGACAGCTTCTAGGGCTTCCAGACTGCCAGAGGCAGCTGCTGACGTCAAACCTAAATGTTGGGAGAGGTAAGATGCTGCCACGCAACATTCTTGCGAGCTGGCGACAACCTGCACAGAAAACGAAACAGAATGGAATGTTAGTCCATGGAAAGGGAGAGGGAGAGGGAGAGGAGGGGAAAGGAACAGTAGAGTGGTTATGACAAGTAATTACAAATAATGTTGGAGTGTTTTTCAAAAACACAAACTTTTCATGTTTTCACAGTACAAGTACTATCCTAAAAAAGAATGGCAAGCCGCACAAATTACAACTATGGAAATACTGATAGAAATTGACAAGTTCTTGCTATGTTTCACCTAAACCTCAAGGCAAAGCAATAAATCAGCATCCTGTATTGTATAATGAGACCACTAAAACAACACAGATAGAACGAGGTGTTTGCATTGTGGTAGGAGTGACGAAACAGAAAGTTAGGTATTCACTTCAATTCAAACCTAACGGGGAAGAAATGTAAAGACTTAACAACATCCTAGCCGACCAAAATTGGCGCTTGGATTCCTTTCAAGACCTTAGACACACTAATTAAATTCACACACATTCGACTTCGATAAGTACGACTCTCGTGGCATCTTTAACTATTTTATAGAATTTCCTTAAGCTTGAGACTTGTCGCTTAACAAGTTTGCCTACTATTGTAAACATTCACACTTTGAAACAAATGACTATTGTTGCATATTTAAAATGTTTTCTAGGCATTTGAAAGGCTTTTCAATTTTTTTACGGTTTTTATACCTAGAACGCGAAGCTAGAGTTAGACGTTGGCATGTTTCACATAACATATACGAGGATTTTTATATTGTTTCAATAATTGAATTGTTGAACTTAGTATGCAAATTTGTACAATCTACGACATGAAAAACATGCAATAGAATTAAAAAAAAAAATTAAAATATCAATTCACTTGTGATGTGTCAATTTGTGATGGTAAGCCTTTTCAACGAATTGACTTAAAACAAAAAATGGCATTACCTTCGAAATAAATAATTTGGGGGAGGAAAAAGAAGTTACAAAAATGAAACAAGACAAAAATCAAATAAGACAAGAATCCAATGATTCAAATAATAATCCAACGGTTTTTCCATTCAGTAATACAAGAACACAGGAAAGGCCGAAAGGGCGGACAAAGAAGCAAAGAGGTGAAGTACAGAGGCAGTACAGTTGCTGTACTTTATGTTCACCCGTACGGTCTTGCACGCCGCAAGCTGGCTGCGGATTGGTTGCCGTAAGACGCGCTATGATTCGTGGCAGGTCGGGCGAACCGCGCAACTGAACGGCTCGTACGGCTGCGACACTTGTGCGACGGTTGTACGAAAGAAGTTCCGCCTGCTCCAGCAAGTCTGCGACAGCTGCTTCAACGGCGTCGTTAGACTCGCAAGCCATTTTCCTACGGGAAATGCGCGGGCGGGCGGGCGGGCGGGCAGGCGGGCTCGCGGCGGACTCGTTCGTTTCAGGTTTCCGTCAAATTTACACCACATTTATCCTGTCAGGCTTGTGGGTTACGGTACGTTCCCGTGTGTTAAAGCAAGGGCATTCTTCTGTCGTTTTCCTCAAAAACTTAGCTCGCAAGAGAAGATCGTTTGCCGTACAAACAAATTGTAAAAAAACGCAACACAATTTGCGTCATTTTGAAACTTAAAAATGTACTCAAATTTGTCGTCTCGCTATTCTCGACCCACTGCCACGTCATTCCGGCTCATCATCAAACTCTACTCGCGAGGTGATTTTAGTTGAAGTAAAAACCCTAAACATATAGCCCTAAAAATCCGAGGTGCCCGGGCGAAACCTATTCTGTAACATATTTGCCGCACGAAATTCCCTTTTATATGGAGTTTCCGCACAGTATACTGGTTTAATGCATAGTTCAAAAGTAGGTGAAAGTAGGCCCATACAATATGCCTATTGTACGCAAAACATACAATATGACCTTAAGACCCATATTGTATTCGGACCTATTCGGACCAATTAAAAAATTCGGACCAAAAATTGGACCAATTAAAACATTCGGACCAAAAACTTTTATTTTCACCGTCAGATTCGGACGATCGGACGGTCGCTGATCAAAGTAGCGATCTAAGAAGATTACATGAAAAGCCCATAACACAACTTACGATAAAGGCGCCGACCAAAGGCCTACCATAAAAACGCCTACTTTTGAACTATGGTTTAATGCGACAATTCTAAAAAATGTTCGCACGTTTCGAACAGGATGTAGAACCTACGGTTTTCACGAACCAGCATGGGATGGACGCCATGTCTCCTCCTCCTCACATGGCTTCTTTCCCACCTTCTCACTAACAGTAGAAGCATCTGGGTGAACATAAACAGTGTTATGGCGTCCAACAGCAACAAAACTGAAATCAAATTATACAAACTAAGCGATATTCTGTAAGCACAGAGAAGTGTACTTCCGGTTGAATTCTTGCAAGAAGGTTCAAGAAGTGACTTTTCGACTGAGTATGGACTTAATGGCGGAAGCAGAGGTTCATCAGCTTGCAGCATGCATATCATGCCATGCCTGGAATTCCGACCTTACACGTGCGGAAACCTTGCAGTTTCCACTTTCCTATGTGTTTTTTTTTTTTTTTTTTTTTTCGGTTTTCAAGTTTTTCGGAGAACGTTGCAATACTGCAAAATTTACCAATTATTGAAGCTTAACATAATTATTTCTGGCGTGCGGTGCAGCAATTTTAGGATCTACATTCGTTGTTACAAGAATATTTCTAAACGATTATAATGAAACACGTCTTCTTTTAGGGTTGCTGGGGTCCAACAGTGCTCGCCATTTGCCCTAATAATTCAGAAGTACACATCTACTCTGCACCAGAATGGGAAAGACGCTATGTTCTCAGCAAGGTCCTTCTTTTACCATTCTTTCTATTTTTAAAAGCTCCGTAAGCCTCAAGAAAGGTCTAAATCATCCTTGAAATTTAGAAAACTCAGAAAACACTGTGGACCCTGAAAGAAACTTGAAAGCTCTTAAAAAAACCGTAGAAGTCCTAGAAAAACCTGCAACACCCTGGGAAACCTCAGTAAACCATAAAAAAATTCGAAGGAATGTTTGGCAAACTTGCTTCAATCATCAATTATTTTTTAGTTTTTCAAGTTGCAACCAACTTAAATCCCTGCTTGTCAATTTATGTCTAAACTTTTGCTTTGTATGCTTTTTTCATCTAGTTGTACTTGACCTTAAAAACTAGTGGTATGCATTGAACTCATCGATTTACTTCATGTCAGACCTTGGATTGATTTCAAGTCCATCAGATTCTTTACCCTTTTAAACATTGTTTTACGCTTGGCGACAAAGATGCCATTTTATCAGAACTCATTTTTCATTCCATATGCTTTGTTTTACAACTTCCATTTTTCTTAGTGATTTTTTTCCTTCTCTTACTGTTTTTTTAGCTATACTTGTCTACTGTTTTTTTTTCCTGCTCTTACTGTTTTTTTTGCTGCATTTGTCATGAGCAGCACGACCAGCTTGTTTCAAGTATCGATTGGGCACCTCAATCCAACCGTATTGTGACATGCTCTCACGATCGAAACTCGTAAGTTCAAGTCTTGCATTTATTGTGCTTTAGTCACTCTTAAGGTAATAAAGGAAACAAGTCTTTTGGCTGATTATTAACGTTGTACACTTGAACGGTTTGTGGTTTGCAAACACAATTTTTTGGTGTTTGTAAGAAAACAAGTGAAGCTGCAATTCGGCATCGGGGCGGTTTAAGTTTATATGATATTGGAAAAATGTCATTTTCTTAATCACGACCTTTTCCTTCTAATTTAACTTTGAACTATTTCCACAATACTGTATAGAAAGGTTTTGCTGTATTGCTAGTCGGAAGTTTTACAACGTCAGTAAGTTTAAATTTATGCCCCGAACATTATGCATGTCATCCCAAGCAATTTACCCTGTCCATCGCAAGAAGTGAAATAAGAAACTTGTCATTTACTGGTATGGTTGCGATGCAGTTATGTGTGGCACATGGAGAATGGTCGATGGGAGGCCACTTTGGTGATTTTGCGAATAAATCGAGCAGCTTTGTGTGTGGACTGGAGCCCTCGGGGTAAGATTCTTCTAGCCAATATTTACCTCCTTAGTGTGCATTAATAAAGCATTTTTGCTCATGTCTACCTACTTACCATGCATTAATAGAACATTTTTGGCCAATGTTTACCACGTTAACCTGCGTCAATAAAGCATTTTTGCCAATGTCATTAATTTTTTTTTCCCAATCCTTCATGTTAACCTGCACTAGTAAAACATTTTAGCCAATGTTTACTGCGTTAATCCATTAATACAATTTTTTTTGTTACCTTGTAACATGCGTTAATAAAACATTTTTGCCAATGTTTACCTCTTTAACGTGCACTAATGAAACCTTTATTTCCTCTTTTAAAGCAAGTCTTCATGGCAATTTCTTACATTTTCTGGATTGGTTGCATGCAGAGAATAAGTTTGCTGTCGGTAGCGGAGCTAAGAGTGTGTGTGTGTGTTTTTACGAGGCAGAAAACAACTGGTATGTCATCTCACTCAGATGGGTTTAAATACATGGTACATGATACCCTTATCACCTTTTACAAAATCCAAGGTATTTGTAAGCTAAGTGGAAGGGAATTAGGTGGTTTTGTTAAATACACATTAAGTCATCTTACTCAGATGGTTTGAAACATATATCACTTATGACCTTTGACAGATCCACAGTATTTGCTAGCGTAGTGGAAGAGGAATTAGGTGGTTCTGTTAAACATACATCATGTGTTACTCAGCAAGGCAACCGATATAGGCGAAGTTACCAGCATTAGTGTGGATTAACGTTGTTAAGACAACAATAACTTGTTAATCAAAGCCACGTTTATGATGGTGAGCCATGTCGTATTCCTCCAATGCATGAAGTTCTCTATGTTTTTAGTATTCTTGAGTCATTGGATATTGGAATCACGCACCAAACTTGTATTTTACACGTCATGTTTGGCACCTCACACATCACAAAGTATACTTTCACTTTTCTTTTTTCATTGGCCACTTTTCAATCTCCTCACTTCTTCTCATACTCCTCACTCCATGCATATTTTTTCCACTCTCCACAAATTCACGCTCAACATTGAAGCTTAATTTCACATTAGATACGCACTTTTATGATGAATGATTTAAAATCTAATTAGTAAATGCATCCAGTAGAAAATGGGTTTGCAGGTGGGTCAGCAAACTGATTAAGAAAAAACACACCTCCTCCGTTACTGGTGTTGCTTGGCATCCCAACAATGTAAGTACGACATTTGTGTCACTTTATGCCTTAATCGGGGCTCAAATGTTTTGGAAAATTGTCTTATTTTTTATTTATCTTAAACAACATTACTAACTATGGTTTCCTTCGGGAACCTTAAAAAAACAATCAAGGGAAGTGCAATAGTTCTCTCACTTTATGTGTTAATTGAGGATCAAATGTTTTTGGAAATGAAGTTGAATTCTTTCTTGTCTTGATTTCTTTTATGTTTAAACAACATTATTAACAACTGTTTCTTTCGGGCATTCTTTAAGGTGGACAGGGACTTCTTGCAACCACGTCCACTGATGGAAAATGTCGAATTTTTGCCGCGGCAATCAAAGGCGTGGATCCAAAGTGTGTTTTTAATTTTCAGCAATAATGTGTGTTTTTAAATTTTCTGCAATAGTGTGTGTGTTTTTAAGTTTCTGCAATGGAAGCCGTAGACCCAACGTGTGTTTTGAAGTTTTTATGTTGCATAATTAAGGTTTTTAATCCTTTCATTAAACAGTGAGGATTCATTTTTTTTTTTTTTTTTATTTTGTCACAATTTTTTGTCAATTGGGGTTGAATGCAGAACGGACTTCACTTCACCATTTGGGGAAAGCAAATTTGGAGAGGTAAAGTACGAGTTTATGAAGTATAATATAAGTTTTTTTAAGTATAAGTATACGTATAGTATTTATAATATAACTACGAAGTAAAAGTATATTTAGTGTGTTGTATGCCAACTGTGAATGCTGTGAATGCAAATTTTTTAATTTTTTAAAAAGCCGTTTTTTTTTTTCCTAGCAACTTTTGCAATTGTACTAACACAAGGCTCATAGTAAACACAATTTTTTGAAGCTTTTAAGTAGTCGTCCTTATTTTATTTTTTGCAGCAACTTTTACAATTGGACTTGGCGATCGGATGGGCATTTGGAGTTCGTTGGTCGCCATCTGGCAATTCTCTCGCTTTTGTAGGTAAGTTTTTATTAGCAGTTAAGTTTTTATTAACAGTAATGTGGTTCTGTTATTTAACACTGCTTTGGTTTTGTTGTATTCACACTAGGTGTAGTTTTGTTAACGAAGGTTGTAATTCAGTTAACAATTTGGGTAAGTTTGTTGTCATTGAGACAAGAGTGTGGTTTTGTTAACCAAAAATATATCTCGGTTAACAATGCTTATCCATATTAATATTTATACGATCCTCCCAAAGCAGTGGCTTTCTACAAAACTTAATAATTGTACTATGTATTTATAGATACTTATGATCGGATTTATCTTAAAGGCCATAGGGTAGCTTAGACAAAAGAGAAAGGATTGGAAAAGCATTTTTTCTAAGAATTTAGACATTCGAGGGGCATTTATCTGAAGGAAAAAACCTTTGAACGAAATCTTTCTTAAGGATAATACGTTTACGGGTCATTTTTATTTTAAGGTAATGACATATGATCGAAATACTAGCAATTCCAGTAATTCCAGTATTTCTGATGTACGGACAATGCTGCACGTGATGGGATTACTGAGAAACCAAGATGACACATGACCTTACTTTTAACAACTATAATGATAAATTTCGTTAGGAAAAGTACGTAAAATGAATTTGTTAAGGACTACTGCAATTACTGTTCGCAATAATGGCTTTACTGTTGATTTTTTTACTGCACGTTAGGAGTAAAATACTTGGTTCCCACCAGTAACAACTGTTATTTTTGGTTTTTTTTCGAATTTGGGTTCTTTTTGGTTTTTATTGTTTGTACTTGGCACGTACAAAAGTTTCACTTTCATTACTGTGGGATTACTGGCAGTAACTGCAGTATTTTCATCATATGTAATTACCCTAATCAGGAAAGGCATATAAAAATCCATTTTTCTTGAGAAAAAGGCATTCACAGGGCATTTGTGTTAAGAAATTAGTTGACGATTAAAAGGCAAATTAAAAGGCACTTTTCTTGAGATATAAACATTGAAATCGCATCTTTATTTAGAAAAAGAAAACATTCTCTTGAAAAAAGGATAAGGGGAAATGAGTGCAGGTCATGATTCGAGTCTCCACGTTATTAGTGATGTCGGGCCTTCCCTCACTCCTCACTCTCTCCGTCTACGTCACCTTCCCTTACAGGATGTAAGAGAGAAGCGTTCTTCCTTGGCGAGTTTGTGTGTGAGAGAGAGATGGGAGAAGGAGAGAGAGAGAGATGGGAGAAGGAGAGAGAGAGAGATGGGAGAAGGAGAGAGAGAGAGAGGGGAGAAGGAGAGAGAGAGAGGGGAGAAGGAGAGAGAGAGATGGGAGAAGGGGAGAGAGAGAGAGAGAGGGGAGAAGGAGAGAGAGAGTTGGGAGAAGGAGAGAGAGATGAGAGAAGGAGAGAGAGAGAGAGGACCAGGGGGGGGAGGGAGAGAGAGAGACGGGTGAGAGAAGCGAGCGCGTATTGAAACACGGAAAATAAAATTGTGTAAAGATGGGGAAAATGGGTTCAATTTTTTGCAATTTGATTTCTCTCTCTCTCTCTCTCTCTCTCTCTCTCTCTCTCGCTCTCTCTCTCTCTCGGTTTTTTACTTTCTCTCTCTGTCTTCCTCTCTCTCTCTCTCTTGCTTCTCCCACTTTCTCGGACTCATCTCCATCTCTCTCTCTCCCTTGCTTGCTTTTCGTCATTCTCTCTCTCTCCTGGCCCTCGTTTCGCCTCCCCCCTCCCTCCACCCTCCTCCCTCCTCCCTCCTCTCTGTGGAACATCCTCTTTGCGGAACCCTCCTCACTCCACCCTCCTCCCTCCTATCTGTGGAAATTGAGCAGCTTTTGTTCCTTTCGGAAACGGCCCTTATAGCGGTCGGTTTTGACAACAACCCTCTATTCTTCTCTTCCTCTCCATCCTCTGATGGAAATTGGTAAGTTTTTTTCTACTTTCTAATACCGAGGTAGAGAGAGAGAGAGAGGGAGAGGGGGGAAGAGGGACAGATTGGGAAGGAGAGGGAGGAAGTCGGAGGAGAGGGAGGGAGGGAGTTAGAGAGGGAAGAAGAGGTAGGGAGAGGAGAGGGGGAGAAGGGGAAGTACTTTCAAAAACCACACTAAATTTGGTTAGTTTTCAGCAATCCGATACTGAAATTTTTTCTAAGTCCTATGCTCCCCTCTCTCAAGTTAAGACTTACTAAAACTTACTTTCACAATAAGGGGGAGGGGGATGGGGAGAGAGGGAAGGGGAGAGCGAGAGGAAGGGGTATGAAAGTTTGAATTGTTGCAAGAAAATCTCAAACATCAAGTATTTTAAGAGAACTAATTTGTTTTTTTTTTTTCTTTTGCAGGAATTTTGTATCGCAACTTGATGAGGTGAAAGAGCCAAAGACAACCACACGTGTGGCCACGCAGGTGAGAGGGGGAGGGAGAGGTATTGAAGTGGAAGTCATGGCCGCGGAAATGAAAGAGAGTCGATTGAAATGAAAGAGACGTCAGGGGAGTTTTGAGCTCAAAAGAAGTACTTATATACTCAAAAACTGAACCTGTATAGTTCTTAACGTGAATAACAAATTACGGATGTATTTATGATGATCCTACAATAATGGTTTTTCAACAATTTTTTTTAGGATGGTCCGACAATAATGTGTTTATAGACGGTCTTAACAAAAACAATGTGAATTGAATTTTCTCTTAAGAAAGGAAAATTCGAGATCTCTCTCAGATATAGCAATGTATTTATAATGATCTTATAGTAATCTACAATAATATCAGTAGTTAACAAAAATATTGTAGAAATATGTTTAGGATTTATCTGTTTGGAACTTTTTTGAGTTTCAGTTTTCCGATGCGTTTGGAAAATTTGACGCCCAAACGAGACGAGGAGAGAATGCGGAAAGTGTGGAGCCCACTCGAGCTCCCAACACCCACCATCGAAACTGTATCACGTAGGTTTTATTTTTTGAAACAGTATCGAGTACGTTTTATTTTTGAAACAGTATCACGTAGGTTTTGTTTCTTGAAACAGTATTACGTAAGTTTTATTTCTTGAAACAGTATTACATGAGTTTTATTCTCTGAAACAGAATTGCTTTCGTTTTATTTTTTGAAACAGTATCACGTACGTTTAATTTTTTGAAACAGTATTACATTCGTTTTATTCTTTGAAGCTGTACTAAGTGTAAAGTTTTTTTTTTCGTCCGTGGTGTTTCTATGGCTGCTGACTGTCAGTTCTTTTCTGGTTGAACGGTTCCTTTAACAACGTTTTTTTGTCAGATCTTTTTTTTCATCAAATGGTTTTCTTTTTTATTTCTGTTTCACAGACATTTGGTCTCACACGTTTCTAGCCTTAAAAAGCTTAAAACTTTCAGTTATTGACTGAAATTTGAAGGCTTGTTAAGGGCGTAATGTACATATATCGAAACCGGGCGATAAAGTAACGCTTGGTTAAGATCCTAATTTAACAGAATTTCAGCTAATTATTGAATTTTTTCATTTTCCAAAGTGAGTAATTTACACATCATGAAATGAAAGTTGTTTACTGGAATTTTTAATGTTTGTTGACGGGAAAAATTGACAGTTGTTTGTGACTACTGTGCAGGTGTATTTTTCCCTTGACGGGAACTAATGACAGGGTTGTCACAAAATTTTCCACATCAGGTGAGAGTTTTGGCAGATAACTTTTTATCGATACACAAATATATATAGATGTTCATGCACACGTATCGCATCAGGTAAACCGATATCGGATGTGTCGATACAGTTTTTGAAAAGATGTATGCATTTTTTATTTTTATTTTGCTTTTTCCCGGTTGTGCTGATACTGATGTGTCGCCGGATATTTCAGGTGTTTTAGGGATTATAGTTCGGGGTTTTTAAAATAAATCACTCATTTCCAATAATCAGCAAATGTAATATGCTACGTCATTACTAGTTATGTTTGTAAATTTACACTAATTTGTTTTTGTTTCACTCAAAAATGCTGTTTGAATACCATAAACGTTGTAAGGAAGCGATATTCCGTGAATTTTTATTAGAACTAATAACACTAAATCCGGTGTTGGTTTTTTTTTAGGCCCTTGGAACTTAAAATAGTGTTTATAACACTAATTATTTTTATAAATTGTTCATATTACTTAGACCTATATTAATATTGATAACTAAAAATCAAACCCCCGCTATTTATTTTTAGCACTAATAGCGATCCCCAGTGATAATTTATAATGTGTTTTTTTTTTTTGTTTTTTTTTTGTGTTTTTTTTTATTATGTTTTATTTAGACTTTTTAATTTGGGCAAAACTTGGGTATTGGGAGGGTTCAGGATTAGATGGAAGGGTGGTTCTTTGGGACGTCTCTAAAATTCTATTGGCTGGAGCTTTGGCCGAAACCCACTTATGACTCGAGATTTGAAAATATAGATTGAAAGAAAAAATGGAAAAAATTGTGATGTTTAATTGGTCTTGTTTTACAATAAAAAAAAAAAAAAGTAATATTTTTTTGGGGCGGCTCAAAAGTATTATTGGCTCGAGCTTTGGTCGAAACCCACTTACGATAAGAAAATTCGAAAGTTTTTTTTACGAGCAATTTTAACTTGCGCGCAGCTTTGATTTGTGAACAAATAAAGAAAAACACAAAAAACAATAAAAATGGTAAGTGTATGTCTCTATTGCGGACAAATCACAAACCACCAGAAAAGCAATTGTTCATTAAGCCCAAAAGTATTTTTTGTACATTCTGTAATGTTGTATTATATATTTATTTCGGTTTCCCCGTGGACAAATTAAAGAAAAAAATATTATAGGAAAGTGATGATGTTGATTTTGTTTTATAATTTTCTCGGTTGGTGAGGGAAAACTGATGTTAGGATTTCCTTTTCTTTTTTTGGAATCAAAATTGTGGATCTTTTTTAGTTTCACTACGAGATGCTAAATAAAGTTTATGAAAAGTTTCACTACGAGATGCTAAATAAAGTTTATGAAAATCTTCTGAAGTTTTTTCGAATGTGAAAATAAAGCAGATTCAATGTGAATATTCAATTTATCATACTAGAAAGGTTCACCTCTAAAATTCTTCTCTACCGGCAATTTTATACAAATTTTTTTTTTGGTGCCATGTTTTTTTCTGCCATCTAAACAGTTAATAAATAAAGATAATTTGGTAATCAGTTGAAAACCATTCATGTTGTTCAAACTTGAATCAAACAATAACAAGATTCATCTCCGTCTGCCTCCCATTGCCTCCGTTTGCCTTCATTTGCCTCCATTCTACACCCTTTGCCTCCTTTTGTCTTCGTTTGCCTCCATTTGCCTCCATACGTCTACATTTGCCACGATTCATCTACATTTGCCTCCCTCCTTTTGCTTCCCTTTACCTTTGTTTGCATCCCTTTGCATCCGTCTCCCCACTTTTGCCATCGTTTGCCTCCTTCTCCCTTTTGACGTTTGCACAACGTTCCGACATACACTATGCGTATTTTTTTGGGTGATCACTAAAACTATGAATTGATTTTGAGAAGCTAGTATTCCGTGTATGATCCTTTACCTTGAACTTTTGATATTAAACTACACGGAGTATCACGATTAATATTTTTAGTAGTACACCACACGTGCTACCAAAGACAACAACATAGTTGTCATGGGCGCAACCAACACGGATAATATGCACATAACCGGCAAGGATGCAACCGACATGGGAACACAAAATACTTACTCTCATCTCGGAGTTTCTTTTCATCATAAGTTGCTCCATTTCAAAAAAATCTAAAGTTGATAAATAAGCTAAAAATGTTTGAGTGCTCAAAAAAGAGCACTGCGTATCACAACAACCACATCGAGTGCGTGCGGCGCAACCAATCACAACGGACAGACGAACGGACAGGAGATGAAGGATCACGAAACTTCACGCACGACGTCGATGCCGACAACGCGGTTGCGATTGAAAGGCAAGATTCTCACCTTTCAATCGGCGGTCTCCATCGTTGAATTTATATTTTTTGTTTTAGACCAAAACGGTTAGCTTGTCTCCAATTCATACAAATCCGTTTACTTTTTACTTGGTTACCGAAAACTGGTCATGTAACATGACGTTTTGTGTACATGAGACGATACATATCCCCTCCTTTTGCCAATACATGTGCTTCCCAATCAGTTGGACAGTCAAACGGATTCTCATTTAACCAATTCTCTCTTCCCTTCTCCTCCTCTCCTCTCCCCCCTCCTCCCTCCTCCCCTCTTCTCCTCTCCTCCCCCTCTTCTCCTCTCCTCTCCTCCCCCTCTTCTCCTCTCATCTCCTCCCCCTCCTCTTCTTCTCTCTCCCCAACTTCCCTAGCCTCTCCTTTCTTGTGATAATATGGACTTAAAACTACCTGATTACCTCCACACTCCTCCAAAAGTTTTTGCATTCTCAAAACAACTTCCTTAACATCTGATTGGAGAAAGATCTGCAAAACAAAAAAAAACAAAAATAAATACAAACACAAATACTAACCACATAAACTTACATATTTTTAAATACAACATCCCAAATTAAGTAAGGATCTTATTAAATATCTTATGAGATTGTTATAAGGATTCATATCACCTTTTTAAAAATGATCTCTCAATAGGTCAATGTGGCCCAAAAATTAAATTTCAGTTTCAGAATGGATATCCTCATTAGGGGTTCATGTTTGGTAACCGATAATTGGCAATAATGATTTTATCGATTATTGATCGTTTGCTTTCCTCCATAATTACCAAGATGTACGGTGTAATTCCGTACTAAAGCTATACACAACCAAAAAAACTTTTCAACTAAAGGTTTACGTCCTTCAAATATTTTAGCCTTGAAACGACAAAATCCTTAACACCAAAATAAATATCGATCTGTACACATGATTGAATAAGGCACAATCTTAGAAATGTTTTTTTCGAGCCGCAATTAATTCGCAATTATTTGTAACGACTGGATGCGACTATCATAACAAAATTTTATTGACGATAAAATTCGATATATTTATCGAGACCGATAATTTTATGAAGGACCTAATATAAACAGATTACCAATTCGAACTCTTTCTACCGATATAAATCCCTAATCCTCATCATTATCATCATCATTTTTTTATCAACATGTTCATTTTTTGTTTGTTTACTACAAAAAGGGACAAATGGGAGAGGGAAAAGAAACAAAAAAGCACAAAAACAAAAACACAACAAAAAACAAGAAAGCTCTAAAACACAGAAACACAAAACAAAAGAAAAAACCTACCAATCCGCCGGGTTGAAGATATCGTACAATGGCCGCCATAAGTGGTTCATGTAACATTCTTCTGTCTTTTCGTTTCCCAAAACTTGGGTCAGGACACTGCAAATTCCCCACACTCGTCTTAAAAAAACTCGAAAAAATGAGAGAGGGTAGGAGAAGGAAGAGGGAGAATGGGAAGACAGGGTGTTTGTTTTTGTTTCGCAAAAATTGGGTCATAAGACTGCAAATTTCCCACACTGTAAATCACAGAGAACTCCGCAAAACGAGAGACAATAGGGGGGGAGAGAGAGAGAGAGAGAGAGAGAGAGAGAGAGAGAGAGAGAGAGAGAGAGAGAGAGAGAGAGAGAGAGAGAGA
>JBBHKE010002952.1:332181-348597 GCA_037447655.1 Zygnema cylindricum
ATAACTGACCGCTAAAGAGAGATAGAGAGAGAGAGAGAGACGCGCTTACTAGAGAAACATGTATCATTTATACACGCTTTACAATGGACAAGCAAAAAATTATGGACAATCAGAAAAATTGCAGCTGATATCAATGAAATAATGTGAGCTGATGAAGATTTCCTCCTTCAAAGTCAAAAGAGAGAAAGGTCGCCAGTCAATATAAAGTAAATGTCGGTTCACCTGAATGGTGACTAAAGAAATGGGGCCAGGGTAGGATCGTAAAATAGGACCAAGAGTGCGAGTGGCATTGGCACAGATAAAGTATCTGCAAGTATGAAAATGCAGCTTGTTATATACGTTTTACTATTTATGCCCCACAATACGTTAAATCAATTTCACAATATGCAATATGCTTTACATATTTCACAATATCTTAGGAAAAGGTATCGGATAGGTGAAATTATGAAAAGTGTCCGAAAATCTAAATAGCTATATAAAAAGGTAGCAACACTTTTTCATTTCAAATCACATAATCAATGCTGTAATGTTGTTCTATTAATCCTTCCGACAGAATTGAAAATAGTTAAGCTTGTTAAAAAACTTGTCTAAGACAAAGTAAAAAATATTGATGTTTTTTACTCAATTGCTTTATGACCTCACCCGTTAGGTAGTCGTAAACTCTGGGCACCAACCATACAACGGTCCACCAGCTGCAAAAAATACCATTTTTCTCAAGATACAAATCAGCAAATCATTACATGTGAAAATGGAGGAGAGAGGGAAGGGCAATCTTTGTGCAAAATGTCATGTATGTAGAATAATTATTTTTCAAGTCATTGTGGTCAAGCCATTTCGCATGTTCTCCTTAATTGAGGTTGGAAGTCCCAACTCTCTCTCGGTCATTTATGTGTGTAAGGAAAACAAAAAGAGCTGTCAATCGAGCGGGTATCCTAAATGAAATTGCCATTACTCCATTTGAGAGTGGTATTAGATAGAATGTACGGGGGCAGACACACTTCGCTATATATATGGTAAACAATATTTTAACAGGCATTCTTAAGAGCAAGTTTAACAGAGCATAACATCATTAATCTGGAGAATCCATTCTTAATTAGTCCATCTCAATTACCACCAACACCGTAAATCACTATTATCGTTAGAAAATAATTAGTATGAAACTGTTTTGGTGTTAATGATTATATTTCGAGGGTGAATGATGTGGACAATTGTGAACCGCAACGTAAAGAAAAAACCCACCAGTGTTAGAAATGCTATTTTCTGTTCAGAGGGCAGAAGAATCCAAGGACCGAATTATTGTTCTAAAGCTAATAGTGATTCAAGGTGTAGTAGCTCGACTAGTCAGTTGGGTATTTGTTTCCTATAAACTGGCAATAGGATGATATCAGAACTAGTTAAAGCTCATCGAAATCTAAACTACGGCTATTAGCTCCAAAAATTGTATTAACTGCCCATCGCTATTAGTGTTAAATATGTTTGGACAGTCCCATTTCTCATCAAATTAATTTCCAATATTCAATCTTGACATCACAATTGGAGGTGAGACAGTTACCATTGCTACCTGAAAAAGAAAAACGGATGAGAAAAAAGAAACAGATGTTCGAGTGCCACATCTATGCCGCATTTCAAAACTAGAAACATTTAGAGGTGAAATCACTTGCCTTCTGAATAATTTCAATGCCGAGAAAATTGCGTCGAGTTCGATAACAAGCGGCCATGCGAAGTGCGAATACGCCATTGCCTAAGACCAACCACAAATAACCACTGTTGAATACAAATCACTATGTAACCACTATTATATACATTAATAATCACATTAGTTACAAATATATACACTATTGGCTACAACCAATCACAGATAAACCATTATTGTTTACTACACAATCCCTGTGATATACACTAATAACCACCAATTATAAACAATCATATACACAATTGCCTAAAACCAATGACAGATAAGCACTATTATATACAAAACCTTCCCTCTTCCTCTCCCTCTCCCTCTACCTCACAGGACTTTACCACAACGAATGTCTACAGTTCGGGGCAATGTTGGATCCATAAAAACTCCCTCTCTCCCTCCCTCTCCCTCTCACTCTCCCTCTGCCTCGCCCTCCCTCTTCCTTGCCCTCCCTCTCCCTCTCCCTCTCCCTCTCCCTCCCCCTCTCCCTCGGAGGACTTCACCACAGCCAATGTCCACAGTTAGGGGCAATGTTGGATCCACAAAAACATCCTTCCATACAGGAATTACCGCATTTGCCTGCATCCCATAAATGTGAAAACAGGGGGAGAGGGAGGAAGAGGGAGGGCGGGCGGGAGGGGGAGGGGGAGGGGAGGGGGGGAGGGAGAGGGAGAGGGAGAGGGAGAGAGAGTATATTCAGATTGAACTCGTGAACAAAGTATACATTGAGTATCTAGAATCATAGTATCTAATTATATACAACTTGGTTTTTTGTTTGTATTTTGTTTTATTTTTTTCAGCCTCTAGGCTCTTTTTTTCTTTTCTCTCCTACTTAGTTTTTGTTTCTATTTCTACTTATTACATCTTTTCTCACCTATTTATTGTGCTTGCTTTAGCCTCTACTTATTTTTGAACACTTCATGACTGTTTTTACCTTTTTTCCCCTACTTGTTTTGTGTTTATCTCCTATTCAGTGTTTCAGTGTTTCAGTGTTTCATTTTTTCAATTTTTTTTATTCAGTTTTTTAGCCTGTTCGTTATTACGCATTTGCAAATGAGAAACACAACTTTTCCCGTTTGGATTAGAAAAGACTTTTACAGGTAACTATGCTACAGTCAAATATTTGACGGATTTGATATTGGACAGTAGTATAGAAGTACCTTTCGCAAGTTACCACACTAACTGTCAAATATATAAATCAGATTGCTACCCAAAAAACAACACAAAAATGTATCTGCAGTTCCCAAGTCACAGGTAAAGTCATTTGTTCAGAAACACTTTCTGCCTTTCTGTCTTTGCCCTGATTTTAAATCCCTTCCAATTCAACATAACCCATTTTTTCATTTCTTTCTATAATTTTTTGAGAAAAAATAAATGTGAATGTGCTTACCGGTTCCAAAACGCCAATCCCTGGGAGGGGTCTCCCTTGCAGAAGCTCCAAAAAAGCAGTTCCTCCATTTATAAAGTGAAACCGAGGAGTCTCATTCGACACACCGACTTTTCTTAACAAAGTTTCTGCCTCCTTACTGGACACAATTACTTCACATGTACTAGCTAATACACGACTCACAACTTCTTTTGTGAGAACCAACCCTTTGTCCCATTCTGATGACGTTAAAGCAAAAGAAGTTCCCATCCAAACAATAGTCTGCGAAAACACAATCATGCCACAAAACTCTTTGAGATTTTCAGATTGGGTTCAATCTGTCAACCGAGAAATTAAAAAGAAAAAAACAGGAGCAGAAGCAGAAGCAGAAGCAGAAGAAACAGAGAAGAAGCAGAGCAGAAGAGAGGCAACAGAGAGAGAGAGAGTTTAAACGAGAATAGAAGCAACTTTCATAATTTAAGAGAGAATTGCAAATGGGTTGTAAATGATTTTGGCTGTGTATGTTATTCTAGTGAAGCTCAACTATTCATTTTAATTTTTAGTGTGTGCCTAACATTCCTCAGTGGAACACTATACTGCCCATCCCATTAGAGTTGACCACCGTAATTCGAGTGAGTGAATATTTTTACCCAAAATCAATGAATATTATTAACATTATTTAGTTAAGCGGCCCCATAATGAGCCGCAATGCAAAAAATAATTAAGTGCAGTGACAGTAATAAAGTGAAAGCCACAATTTTACTAATTCAAATAGCGATGGACGGTGTGGCCCATCCCTGTTAGTGTTAAGAACACTTTTTAAGGGAGTGGACGACAATTTGCTGCGCCAACATATAGTCTTATTAATTTTTAATTTTGCTTTAATACTAACAACACTAATAGAGATGGGCAGTGTACCTGACAACCTTCCAGGGAGCTTGCCAAATGGTCTTCTCCAACGCTCAAGAGGACAGATGTGTTTACCTCTAACCATAAAAATTCAAAGTCGTAAAAATTTCGTCAGCATAAAATGGCATACTATTCACTATTCGACACAAAAGCTTGCATTCTCTCCAAATAACATAGTTTATTTAACCAAAAGGTGGACCAAAATCTCAGGCAAGATGCAAAACGGCTATACATATCTCCTTTGTTTTGCGTAAACATGAGCCAAAATAAAAAGTGACAAGCAAAAGCAACAAGAGGTTGTAGCAAAAAGAAAGTCACGTGCGGTATTCGTGTATGCATCATAAGCCTACCTTTTGAAGACCACAAATTTTCCATAAGAGTTTGAACACTGGATTCTGATAAAGGAGAAAGACATAAATGCAAACCCTTCTCTTCCGCATACGTAAGAAATGATGTAGCGATCTCCAAATCAGAGTCCAATTTAAAGTTTGAATTTTCCTTTTGGCAAGCTAACAAAGAAAGAGCCATTGGACCAGTAACCAACAAACGATCACAATTATCCACTAAGGCCTTCAAAACGGGCAAACGAGTAGAAATTTGTGGCCCTCCTACCTGCAAACTCCGAGAAAAAGAACCCCCCCCAAAAAAAAGATCCATAAAGATTATGAAAGACGAGATGCAAATTTGAAGATGGTGCATGTACTACAAAAACACTTTTGAAAATTTAACAGTTCGGGCGTATGCGTACATGTCTTGGATTTAAACAAATCAATTCTTAGGATGAAGTAAATAAAGCCGAATGAAGAAAATTAGTTAATAAACAATGTTTGTCCTGGATACTAGACACTCGACAAGCGAAACATAGCGAGGGCAAGAGAAACATATAACTGATAAAAGTCAAAGAATACATACTTCTCTTGTCACAAATCCTACAAATTGGCTGTTTTGCGACAGAAGTGTGTGATTTCAAGAACAACAAATCAATTGAACATACTTACATTCCGAGAATGAATATATGAATCACTCAATAATTTATAATTTGAATTTGAGGTGGAAAAGAAATTCAGCGCCCAGGAGTCTTTCCAAGAGAAGTGCAAATTACCATTCAGCCCATGCCCCATAGGACATCAAAACTAATGTGTGCCTAAAAACGTATTCATCTTCTACAAATGTCTATTTTGATATAAGGCAGATTGATTTGTCCTGATAAAGCAAAAAACTAGTGGATAGGGCCAAGAGGAGGGTACTTGCAATGGCCACTAATGGGCGGCCTGCCGGTGATAGGCCCCGTCCTATGGCTGTCAACTCCCGGCTAAGGAGAGAACCAGCCATAGTTTCTTCCACATATGCAGAAACTCCAACCGTGGAAGCTAATGCTCTGTGACAGGAGATGAAAGCATCGTTGACAAAAACTTCTATTCCATCTGCCAGTTTTCTTGCAAATTCTGCATTGTTGGAAACATCCTCCTTCTGACCATCAAGGGATGGCAACAGAAGGACACTGCTCGGTGGCATAGACTCGATTAAGTTTTTCACTGTACTCCCAATGTGTGAAGAAATGGAGATGACAGGTCTCTTTAAGATGATTTCCAGTTTATCTGAGTGGCAACATACGAAAGAAACCACGAATGGCTACTTCAGTTCTCAGTCATCTTCGTGACATCAGGACAGGCTTGTATGCTTAATACAATGATGCTACTGAATAATACAATTACAATCAATATAGACATTTATTACATTATTTAACTGTGACAACAAGACTTAAACAGACTGAATGCTATTTTCCTACTCCAAACACCTTCTGAAAACCCATTAGAAAACTAAGAAGACCACCAATCACCACGCACCAACATGAGAACAAGCAAGTGCAAGCCAACATTATGAAGCCATAAACATGACAGCAATGGTAAAAGCTTATTCCTGTCACAGTCAATTAAGAAAAACCAAAACCTTTGGAAAAACTAAGAGCACCACCAATCACCAAGCACCGAGATGGGAACAAGCAAGTGCAATCCAACATTATGAAACCATACACATGTCAGCATTGATAAGGGTTGATTCCTGTCACAGTCAATAGAATGTCACCTGCTATTGCACGAGTCGCAAGATAGTCACCCTTTTTCTGCTTCCAGCGGCTCATAATCACAACACGGGCTCCTGCTTTTGTCAAAAATTCGATTGTTTCAGACGCTCTCTTCAACAATGCATCTTCTTTCTCATGTTTATCTTCCTCAGGCATACAAATATCGGCGAGAAGCAGTACAGACCGTCCCCATAATTGATCTGGTGTCAAGCTCTCTAAACCTCTTCGAGTCAAATATGATGGCCAAGAAGATGGCTGCGACTGTGAAATTTCACTGACGCGATTAAACTCCAGTAAATGTACCTGCAATAGAAAATGTGAGCACCACCAAAATAGGTCAAAACAAAGAAATACGTATTTATAAAAGTTAAACCTTCAACCATATACCTATAGCTGCTTCGAATGCAGCTGTTCTATTATTATTTAATAATCACCAACTCTTTACAACAGCTAAGGGAAAATGCAGGCAGCCAGGTTCTTTCACCAATTTCAAAAGGAATTCTACAACATCGAAACCATTGGTATTGTTCATTATTATTTACACGAAAAAAGCATTTAAATTAAAAAAAAAAATGGCGTTTCTTTACCGTTTGCGAGGCAGCACTGATTATGCGGAAGGTTGCAGCAGAACGCCTCGAGATAGGAAGGATTGAACATAAAGCAGATTTAGTTTCAGAAATGTGACGTAAAGAAACACCAAAGAAAAGCTGAGGACGCTGCTGTAGCAATGATGATGGCTGAGCCATCAAAGCTGGTATTAATCCTGCCATCCTGGAAGTGAAGAAGCTACAGGAGCCATAAACGTCAACACGAGCTAGGTCTTGGTTGCTGAGCCATAGACGTTAAATACAAAGTTAGGTCTTCTTTCTTCCTTTTAAAAAATAGACGCCGTTTCGTTTTTTCTGCGCATTTTCACTCAGAAGCACGTCACAAAATTGAGAAATCGGATTGATCAGTCATATTTTTTTTGTTAAGTAAAGTACTCTGCTTTTCTTTATGTAAAGGGATTCTAGCACCTGCTCGGGGTATCCTGACTGAATTAAATGAACTGACTGCGTTGTGACTTACGAGGTGGTCTATTCTGTAGAGCGTTTAATTGTTACCAAGCCAATTATTTTCTCAGGTAAACTATGGCACTTGAGGTGAAGCGTAAGCGGGAGGACGGTCCTGAGGCCATCGGTAATGGCGCCCCTCGACCAAGAACACAGCAGGCTATGGATGATGATGCAAATAATGCTGGTGAGGTTGACTGGGCTTTGCTTGAGAGTTTGGAGAGAGAAACACAAGTTGTGGAAGCCTTGGATATAAGAGGTGTAAAAAAGCTTGTGCTTTCTTTTGAGAAGAAGTTGCGAGATAATTTGGAAGCGAGGATGAAGCATATGGAGCATCCGGAGCGATTTATGGACTCTGAAGTGGAATTGGATGAAGAAGTAAAACGGTTACATGCCCTTGCAGGTGCACCTGAGTTATATCCAGAGCTGGTAAGGCTGAATGCTGTGAGCTCCATTCTTGGTCTGTTGAGTCACGAGAATACAGATATAGCCATAGACGTTGTGAATCTTCTGCATGACCTCACTGACGGCGATGTAGTAGGTGACAACGAGGAGGAGGCGTTAGTTTTGGTAGATGCCCTGGTAGCGAATAATGCAATGGAGCTCCTAGTGCAGAATCTTTCTCGTTTGGATGAATCTGATCCTGATGAAGCGACCGCTGTTTTTAATACTCTTGGTATTATGGAGAATATGGTGGAAGTGAAGCCTGCTGTGGCGGAACTCGTATGTGAGCGCACGAAACTGCTTCGCTGGCTGTTGACTCGAGTCACAAAACGAGAGTTTGACAGTAATAAACTTTATGCCAGTGAGATACTGGCAATTCTTTTGCAAAGCTCAACACAAAACCAGCGGAGGGTTGGGCAATTGAATGGAGTTGATACACTGCTTCAAGCAGTTGCGATGTATAAGTCGAGAGACCCGAAGACAAGTGAGGAGGAGGAGCTTGTAGAGAATCTGTTTGATGCTTTGTGCAGTGTGGTGATGCCGGGTGACAACAAAGAGCGTTTTGTGAAGGCAGAGGGAGTGGAACTTATGATTATTGTGATGAAGCAGAAGAAGAGAGCATATGCATCTGCCCTTAAGGCTCTGGATTTTGCGACCACTCGGTGTCCTGCTGCTTGTGAGCGCTTTGTCGATGTTCTTGGTCTCAAGACACTTTTTGCAGCCTTTATGGGAAAGGTTGGCTTCCAATCCCTACAAGTAACTACACTAAGTTATGTTTTGCAGTAGCACCAATTTATGATTTTGGGTCGAAAAAGCACATGCTCGAATATTTGGTGAGTAACTCTAATAGCGGTGCGCAGTGTAGTTCTGATTCATGGGTGCGAATTGTTGTTACGGAGCATTCAGCGCGGGAAACACATATAGTGAAAGATTTTAATGATGTTATTGTGCTCTGCTGGAGCAGCTTGTGGTGAAGAGGAAGACAAAAGGCGACGTCGCTCAGCTGGAGGAGCAAATTGAGGAGCGCTCTATTTCAATAGTGGCTTCACTGTTTGGTGCGTCAACTGTTCCGTGTTTGAGTTCTTTTTAGGCATGTGATGGTTCTCTTGGACGGGCCTTCCTTTGTGGATGTCATTAGAGTTTGTACGTTTTATAGAGCGGTCAATTTTAGTATAAAAGTGGAGGGATTGGGACAGGTTGAGATTGGACAGTGTCAAATGCGGCAGTGAAATGCTGTGGTGAACGAGGGCTCTGCAGGCGGTCTTTCCAAAGGAGCAAGGAGGGAACGTCTGCTCAGCAAGTTCACGGAGAGTGAATTTGAGAAGGTGGATCGACTCATGGAGTTCTACTTAAGGTTTATCTCTAAACTGTACTCTCGTCGGTTTTATTTAAAATAAGGTTGATTGACTCATGCATTTTATTGTTGTTATTGGCCATTTTCGAAATGCAAAAGCTCCGGTTTTTTAGCATATGCTGTTTTTATTTTTTTTGTCTTTGAGCCTTCTTTCGTTTTCCCATTTTCTGAAGTTTGCATAATTAGCTTTACTGCCCGTCGCTATTAATATGACATTTTCGGGCACTCAACGTCTTTAACTTTATTTTCAACCGTTGGATTTTTTATTTTTTTTGGGAGGAATCGAAAAGTAACGATACTGCCTTTTTGTCGGGGTATCACGTTTAAAAATGGGGTAAATGTGTAGTAAGAAAAAGTACTTTTACTGCCCGAACAAGGTTCAACATCAATGGCGAAGGACAGTGTAGCGTCCTTATTCACCGGGTCTTTTGGTGGCTTTGTTTCTCATAGGTACTCAGACAGGGTCATCGACGAGGAGAGGCGTCAAACAGAACAGAAAACTCAAGATGATGTGGAGGTAGGCACGACTTGTTGTGGCTTATGATTACATTCATTACACATTTGCATTTTTATGTTTGGTAAGAAGTTTTATTACGAAATTTCGTGCTGGAAAACTATCTGATTACAACAGCTAACCAGGAAAGAAAACATGCTAAGAGTAGATGATCTGATAGAAGAGGTAAACGGCTTCAGTTTGCGATTTCTTTGAATAAAGGGAATCTAAAGAGAATCATTGTTTCTGGTGATATCACAGGATACCTTTTTATGTGGTAGGATGGCTGTCTTGAAGCGAGCACTATTGTGTGGTTTTAAGCGGTTGGGATTATGGCTTGCTTATCATTTTGGGCACATTCTTGTGGGAATTTTTTTTTTTTGCCTTGCATAATACATGGTTTTACTGTACTATTCCCTGATTTGCTATTAGCGTTGAATAACACTTATTTGGTCCCGTTTTTTTTCCTGCATAAAATAGTGTCATTAGTATTAATTGGTTATTCTTAACTCTAATTCTTTAAACGGTTCAAAATCAGCCACATCATTTGTAGCTGAGTTAGAATCAATAACACTTAGACCCACGCTTCAATTTTTTCTACTCTAATAGTGATTCACTGTGTAGTTGCATGCGAGGTCGATATTGGCTCAACTATGTTCAAAGCATAATTAGCGAGACTCTTGGTTTTTTTTTTTTTTCCTTCTGAAATTGATTGAATTTGTCTACTGCCCTAGCATGTATCTATTGCATTCCTTAATTGTTTTAAAGAGCATAGGAAGGCTTTCAAGGTGAGGCTCAACATTTTTAGGGCAATTACAAATCATTTTTTTTTTTCACATTACCATGAGTTTGTAGCAATTGTACCGACTAAACCGTGATTGATAAATATTTCTGTGCAGTAGCATGAGCAAATCGTGCATATACATATTCTTGTTCTTTTATTCGTGCACAATTATTTCAGTTGTTTTTTTTTTCTTCTAAACATCAAGATATATGCTGTTGTATGTTGTGATTTTGACAGATGTCCGATGAAGAGCGCTACTTGGCAAAGCTGGAAGCTGGGCTGTTTACTCTTCAGGTATTGTCTCTCTCTCTCTCTCCTTTTTTTTCTGTTTTTTCTTTTTTTTTCTCTCTTTCCTTCTCTTCTCCTTTTGCTTCGTCTTTTTTTTCCCCTTCTTTTTCTTTTTCTTCATTTATTTCTCCATCTTTCTTATTCTCCTTTTCCTTTTCCTTTTTCTTATTTTTCCTTCTCTTTCTCTTCTTCGTTTTCTTCTTTTTCCTCTCTCTCAAACGAGAAACCAGCATCTTTCTAATTACTGTTATGGTATTGCCCGTAGTTTTGCAGTGCAATAATTACTGTTGAATAAGGTTTTTAGAAACATTAGTTTGACTTTTTTATGAACAGAAAAAAATTGTAGTTAAATTTTCTTATAAACAGAAACAAAATGTATATAGTTGTTTTCATTCCTGTTGACCACCGATAACAGGAAGGCCGTAGAGTGATACAAAGGTTGACTTTTTGGCACTTTTGAATATTTTTCTGGGAGGATTTTGATTTTTTTTTTTTTTTTTGGGGTCATTTGCTGAAAGTTTCCGGTGGCAAAAATTAGGGTTATGCCCATAGACTCGTCGTTCACTTCCATCTTATTCTCCTTCTCCCCTCCTTCACCCCTTTCCCTCTCCTCCCCATCCTTCCCGCCACTCAGTCTGCCCTCTGGCCTCCCTTGTCTACTCCTCTTCCTCTCTCCTTCTCTTTCGCCCTCGCCCTCGCCCTCTCCATCTCCCCCTCTCTCCCACTCCCTCTTCCTCTCCCTCTTCCTCTCCCTCGCTTTCTCCCTCACCCTCGCCCTCGCCCTCTCTCACCCTCTCTCACCCTCTCCCTCTCTCTCTACCTCTCCCTCTACCTCTCCCTCTCCCTTTCCCTCTCCCTTTCCCTCTCCTTCCCTCCCTCCCTTGCTGATGACTACTCTTGGCTTGTGGCGGTTTATGATGGTTTCAGCTTTTGGCTCTTATTTTGGCCCATATCTGGGCAGCAAAGTGAGTATATCCTCCCCCTCCCCCCTCCCTTTTAAAACTGTTTTTTATTTTCTGTGTACTTTATCTTTCTTCTCCCTCTCCCTCTCCATCTCCATCTCCCTCTCCTTCTCCCTCTCCGTCCCTCTCCCTCTCCTTCACCCTCTCGCCTTATTTTGGCCCATATCTGGGCATCAAAGTGACTACTCCCCCCTTCCCCCCCTTCTCCCTCTCCCCTTTTTTTGGTTTAAAACTGTTTTTTGTTTTCTGTGTATCCTTTTATTGTTCAGTCAGACCTTTTATTCATTCTTGTTTATACTATTGTATATATACTTAAATGAAGTTTTTGAGGGGGAGGGAGAGGCAGAGGAAGTTTCACTCTTCTTAACTTCTTTCATCTACTTTTCTAGGATATTTAGAGATTCTTTTTTCAATGTGTATGTAGAAATTGCACGAGTTGTTTGACAAGTTTTAGAGTTTCTAAGAACAATTTATGTTTTTTTCCCAGAATCCTTCCTGTTTTTTCCCCTGTTTTTAGCATTTTCTGTATTAGTTCCTGGTCCTCGAAATTTCATTCTTATGGAAGCTTTTCATGGATTTTTATGTTCAGTGTTAATGTTTTTATTTCTTCCTATCTAACTAACTAACTAACTTTACTTCTTAACTTCCTTCCTTCCTTCTTTATTACTTCCTATCTAACTAACTAACTTTACTTCTTCACTTCCTTCCTTCCTTCCTTCTTTATTACTTCTATCTAAGTTTTTATGGTTTCTTTTTTTCAGTCTCCCTGGAGTACATGAGCGAATTGACCTTCTTCTTAAGCAACAGCGACTTTCTCGCAATGATGTCAAAACGGTATTGCAGGTATATCTCCTCTTTTCCTCTATCTTTTCCCCTCTTTTCCTCTCTCTTTTCCTCTCCCTTTTCCTCTCTCTTTTCCTCTCCCTTTTCCTCTGTCTTTTCTTATCCTTTTCCCTCTCTCTTTTCCTCCCTCTTTTCCTCTCTATCCTCTCCTTTTCCTCTCCTCCTCTCCCTTTCCTTTCTTTTCCACTCTTTTCCCCTCGCATTTCCTCTCTTTTCTCTTTTCCTCTCTCTTATTTTTTCCTCTCCTCTCTTCTCTCTCTCTCGCTTCTCCTCTTTCTCCCCTGTTCTTTTTCCTCTCTCTTCCCTTCTCTTCCCCTCTGTCTTTTCCCTCTCTTTTCTCCCTCTCCCTCTCCCTCCCCCTCTCTTTTCTCCCTCCCCCTCTCCCTCCCCCTCTCTTTTCTCCCTCCCCCTCTCCCTCCCCCTCTCTTTTCTCCCTCCCCCTCCCCCCTCCCCCTCCCCCTCCCCCTCCCCCTCCCCCTCCCCTTCCCTCGGATGGGACCAAGAGATACAAAAAGAGAATCGACGCTAAATGACCCTTAACATTGTCTACACAAATGGTGGAAGACAATATATTTTTAAGAGTATATAATGAATCTGTCATCTTTGTTATGGAATTTGAATGCATTAATATACATGTACACGCATATATATATTATGTTTACATTTGTTGTGTAATTAACATGAGTATAATATAACATATATGTTTGAGTCAATGGACTTTCAGGAATACCAAGACAATATTGGAGATGTGGACGGTATTGAAGAGAAAGACCGGAGAAAGGCTCGGATCCAGAAGTTGCTCAGCCTTATGTGAAACCTTTCACAAAAAAGGAAAAAAAGTCTTGAAAGGTGTTAAAATATCCAGCTCTTTGGGCTACCTTTCTGTTTTGGAGAGCTACCTTTTTTATCCCTTTTTCTCCTTTTCTCTGTCTTTCTTTTTTTTTTTTTTTGACTATGGAACAGCTTGGATTGGGTGGGAGTATGACCGTCTGCTTCCGTTTCGTTTACCGTTAAACTAAATTGTGCCCAAGTTATATGTGGGATTAATTTCCATGTTTCTTTTACTCTTATAGCTATTAATGGCTTTATCATTTTCACACGATGTTTTTTTTCTTTTCCATGTACTATTTTCTTGTTTCCTACACTATTTATTTTCTTTTTTCACTCGCAAGTCTTGTCATTGTTGTTTTGTATTAGTGGCCTTTCAATTTTTGTGCCTTCTCTATTCTCTTTTTTGTTCCTACCACTTGCTTTTGTCATTTTGCATATTTGAATCCTGTCCAGTAGACTGCTCTGGTTTATGTGGTTAGAAATGAATGTGTGTCAGTCCCTCCATGGCAATTGATAGACTGGTTTCTGAATATGCTTCTTCCCCTTCTCCTTCCGCGTGGAAATGTTGTTATGTCCAAGTTAATTATATTCAAGTCACCTTCTATATCCAACCCATCTAACCTCAATTGAAATATAAGCAAGTTACATCGGATTAGATACACTATTCATAATACACTTCTGTAGGTGACAAGTTTACTTCGGTACTACAGAAAGGAGTGGGCATACCCCTTCAAGTAGTTGAGGTTGTATGCAACACCAATTTACCAGAGAGAGAGAGGATGTCTAAACTATAAAAATCTAAACCAACTAAATTCAAAGAGAAAGACTCTGAATCCTGTTCAAAACCACCTTCTAATCATTAGCAGGTCATACAACTAAGGGAAATGTGCAACCACAACCAAGGGAAATGTGCAACCACAACCAAGGGAAATGTGCAACCACAACCAAGGGAAATGTGCAACCACAACCAAGGGAAACATACAACCAAGGAAAACATGTAATTACACCAAAGGAAAATGTACAATGACAACTGAGAAAAATATACAACCACAACACGAGAAAAATATAGAACCGCAAAATAGGAAAATATACAACCAAGGAATCAGGGAAAGCAAAGAGAGCTGATTCTGGCTCACCAGAACCCACTCGGCCGACCGTACACAATTTTTTTTTGAATGTATACAATGCTTTTTTTGACAAAGGGCGTCTTATTTCTACCCTGGGCCCCATTTCAGCTTATTTCTGAAGTACCTTGAAACTACGGCCAAAAAACAAATAGTTTAGTCACAAACTAAACTTTTGAATTCTTGCGTCTAGGATACAGCTAAAATCAAATTTAATTTTTCTGCATCTACCAAATACCTAAAATTAAAAAAATAATGGATTCCTTCACTCCTGATTTCTAGACACGCCTTCTAATTTCAGCAAACACTACAGGTGCTGAAAGGAGCTTAAACTTTCTAACAGGCTAAGAACTCTATTTTTTCAATTCTTGAAGTTGCTTTGTGTCCACAAGGTTTACATACATTTTAACAAACCTTAAGCTAACTACCTGAAAACGAACAGCAACCATTTGAAGTTATTAAGGGTTTTTCTAGGTTTTGTGGCTATGGCGGAAGTAGTTTCTTTCTACAAACCACAGCCTTGCATGCAAAGTCATAGTCATCAATAGCCCAAAGCCCCACATGTGCAAATTTCTTTATCGTTTCTTGTTTCGAATTCGTTACCGGCCCTAAAATAACCGGAATTGTACCGTTCGTCAAAGTACCGTCTTCGATCGACGTTATTGGAGCCATATGCAATTCCTGAAAACTGGTCGACGCCGACAAAAACCGGCTTGCGACACTTTGACTTTTCGAGGGAATTTTTGAATCCGAAAACTTCCCGTTGTTGGTTAAAAAAGCGTCCCATGCCGCGATAGTTTTTACGGAACTTTGAATGAACAAAAAACTGCGACTCAAGTACTCGGCGTTAACGAAACCTTGCATATCGAACTCAGTACTTCCCAATTTCGGGAACGGGTTAGCAATCCACACAGTATCGGGACTACATATAACCACATTGTACCCCATCGCCAAAACCGACAACACTAATTGTAACTGATCCTGTCCCCATTCGACAACGGATTCCGTTGTAACTGAAACTGAACCGCTTCCGTCTACCACTAGTCCGTTGTTTAGACGGAGATAGTATACTGGGTGTCCCCGTTTCGCTAAATCTTCTGCGATATTTTCCTCAAGGACTACGAGAATATAGTTCCGTAAATTAAGTCCTTCTATATGGCAAAGCCAATTGCGGATAAGGTCATATGCTCCAATAGGCACCATAATGAGGGCCACAGAATTTGCCTGCAATAAAAAGAAAAACAGTCTTCTTAAAGTTTTTCCTGTTTTTGTGATTTTTAATCAGAAATATAAGGTGAAAGATGATTCGTATTCCCTTAAAAGTCCTAAAATGACATGCTGATGCAGGAATTCTTCGCTACACTACACCTCAGATTGCTATGAGCGAGAAATAATTAGTATGCAAACTGTTTTAGTGTGTTGATAATACTAACTCCGGTTCGAATGACGTGGATATTTGTGAACCAGATGTTAAAAAGAAAAAGAGTATTATCGACACTATTTTAAGTTCATAGGACAAAAATAATCGGGATAACATTCAAACGGTAATGTCGCCCACTGCTTCAAAACAATAAGATTTTTGAGATTTAACAGTATGGGAAGGTGTTGAAAAAAATATATGTATATATACAGAGAGAGAGATGCATGAGGGTAAGCTATAAACAGTTAAAAAGAAAAAAACAAACAAACAAACAAAAACCAGACAATATATGTCCAGATGACTACCAATTACCTGTTGGATAGTCTCGATGAGTCCTTGTAACTCGTCAATAGTTCGACTAACAGAAAGAGTTTCCACTTTCCGATAACAAAGGTCAAATCGATCGAGGACTGGCATTGGTGGGAGAGACAACCATTCAGGGGGACCGTTTTCGAAATCTGTCTCGGTAAGGAGTTTGGCATCTGCCTTACGATTTTTCCGGAAATTGGCACCTATTTCCCGGTGGGAAATACTGAGAGACAAGTTTCCTGGAAAAGACGTATATATGTTGTATGTTTGTTCGGCATGGGCCCATTTGATAATCCATGGTGTCCACAACTTGTTTCCCTGCACTCCTGCCCCTCTCCTCCTCCCCCCTCAGTGTAATGCTCGGCACGAGAGAGAGAGGGGGGAGGGGGGGGGAGAGAGAGAGAGAGAGAGAGAGAGAGAGAGAGAGAGAGAGAGAGAGAGAGAGAGAGAGAGAGAGAGAGAGGGAGAGAGAG
>JBBHKE010002952.1:348607-361055 GCA_037447655.1 Zygnema cylindricum
GGAGGGAGGGTGGGAGGGAGGGTGGGTGGGAGGGGGGGAGGGAGGGAAGGAGAGAGAGAGAGAGAGGAGACTGCCACACTTCTCCTCTCCTCTCCCCTCAGTGTAATGCTCGGCAATTCCTGATATCTCTTATTTTCCCTTGTGTCCTACTGCTCAAAAACGCAATTTTGCTAAATTGACAGCATAAAGATCCCCAAAACACACCTTGTTTAACCACCACTGAGTCGTTTTGAGGTTTTCTAAAACGGGCTCCCTCGACTCGTTGTAGCGCCGCATGTCGTACCATTTACGGAACTGCTTCCATGGAATCGGAAACAGGAACTGGCCCCAAGTGCCGATCAGCTGGTAAAGAAACGGAGTTCGACGGGCCACCATGTGACGTCCTCCAATTCCTGGCATTCCCATAGATGAGTATAAATAAAGTGGCCTCAGAAATTCGCAAGCCTAAAATATATAAAATACAGCTTCAAGGGTTTTTTTTGGAGTTTTTAAAGTTAATTTCGGGTTTTCTTGAAGTTTGCTCCGCAGGATTGCCGAGCATTTGATTAAAACCTTAAACATAAGACTACTGCGGGTGCTTCCTATACACAAAAAAGAAAATTATTTCTGTCAATCCTACTAGAGCATTCGAGGAATTGCATCATGTAGGAGACTGTCTTTTTGTACATAAACATGAACGGGCAAAACTACAGAAATATATGGTTCCATAACAACAGTTATGGGCAATGTACAACTTTTCATTTACTTTTATGCATGCATGTCATATCTTTGACATTCTCTGAAACATTTACAGAGTGGAGGGACAGGGAAAATGGGAGTTATGATCAGGAAAAAGGTAACCATGAGAAGGAAAACAGTAATCATGATTAAGGAAAATGGTGGTGAGAAGGAAAATGGTAACCATGATAAGGAAAATGGTACCCATGATAAGGATAATGACAACCGTGATAAAGTAATGGCAACCATGAAAAGGAAAGAGGCAACCATGAAAAGGAAAGAGGCAACCATGAAAAGGAAAGAGGCAACCATGCCAAGGAAAATGGTAACTCTGAGAAGGAAAATGGAAACCATGAGAAGTTCCATGGTAGCCGTGATAAGGAAATTTTTTGATAAGAAATGGTAACCATGAAAAGGAACATGAATGGTAACCATGAAAAGGAAAATGGTAACAATGACGGTAACCACGATAACGCAAATGGTAACCATGATAAAAGAAACCATGATAAGGAAAATGGTAACCATGAGAAATTAAATGGTAACCGTGACCAGGAAAACGATGACCGTGATAAGGAAAAGGTAACCATGATAAGGTAACCATGACAAGGAAAATGGCAACCATGATAAGGAAGATGGTAACCATGATAAAAGACAAATAGTAACCATGATAAGAGAAATGGTAACCAGGATAAAACAAATGGTCACCATGAAAGACAAATGGTAATCATGATAAGGAAAATGGTAACCATGATAAGGAAAATGGTGATAATGCGGTGGTAACCATGAAAAGCCAAAATGGTAACGATGATAAAAGGGACGAACGACTTATGCCATGAATCCTACAATCACTAGGGTCTTAAAAGCTGATCTACATTATTGACTCTTGGAATTTATGACTGAAAACCGAGTTTAACTTAAAAGGACATTCAACTTTCAAACACTTTCTGATAATGACATTTAATTCAATACCACTACATGCACATCATCACTACATCATCCTTAATCGTTTCCATTCAAAGAATAGGACTGTCGATTCGATTCCTATTGACATGCGCCATGCCACGTTTAGGAATCAGGACCACTGAACCATACCAACTTTTGATAAACTTAATAGTCTAAAAAAGTGAACGGTCGCAACCATTCAATTTCATCTTATGTAGACCAACTGATCTAAGATCACTCAATCTACGTGGAAATTATAATTCGCAAAGTGATTTGAAAATCCGCCTAACCAAAAACTCTTGTAAGTACAAATAACATACATTTGAAAAACGTGCAAATCTCGAAGGCTCAAATCCAATCATTCGAGGTTTTATGCTAAGGTAAAAACTAATACTGCAAAAACTCCATAACTTAAAAAAAAAAAACTGAAATACTAAGCAAGGAACAGGCTTTACAGACTACTAAAGGAGGCAATTATGTACCTGGTATGAAATATTGGCGCTGGAAAGAAACACCGTAAACTTGGGGATTATAGTTAACTTGATTGTAATAATAATCTGCAATAACATGCTTAAAGTATCGATAAAACATCGTTGATAACTCCATATCATCCTCCACAACAAAAGCAAACTCATTTACTGAGGAAGGCCACCAAGACTCCAACCATTGTGGTTGAATGCCGCCGTTTCTTGTCCTGTAGTGAATCCTTTTTTGTCCATGTGTCCAAGGAAGTCCTTCAACTTTGTTTAAAACTTCATGTGACATATTGACTTTTGCTTCATAATCTCTACTCCACTTGCTTTTTTGATCATCAAAAGGATGGTCGACATATATGTCCAGATCAACAGAATCTCCATCGTACAAAGCATTTTCAAGAGACAGTAAACAGCGTTCCGCCGAATCTGCCCGATTATACGTCAAAAGTTTGATACCTAGTCGGAAATTTGAAGGATTAAGGACTCTATCATGAAACCCGGGAGCCAGAACATTAGAAAGCTCCCAGGAATCAGCATCACTGAGACTCTTGTAAGGACTTTGAGAAAGAATCTGAGAATCTGATCTCGAATTCAGTCCTGTATGCGATTCAGTATACTTATTTCCACTATCTGTAAGATGATGAGCACAATCTTGTTCACTGCATTGGCAGTTTTCAGATCGAATATCTTTTTCTCGAAACTCGAGACCAAGACGGAGAGCTCCTGAAAATATAAGAGCAATTAAAACAATGAAAAAAAACTGTTGCCGATCGAAAAGCCGTCTGTTTGTCATGAGGAAAACAAGAAAAAGGTAAGAGAAAACTGCTCACTTTTTTAACAAAAACTGATTAGTTTCTCCCCCTTTTTTCTCCCACTCTTTCAGATTAAAAATTATAAAGATGGTGAGCTCGACATTCTGTACTTTCTTTTTCTCTCTTTCTACATTCCGCTCTGTTGTTGTAATTGCTTCAGCTCAGATTGAAGCTGTGATAAGTCAAACATTGTGCAAACAAAATTTCTTATGTGGAGAGAAAAGCCAATTTGTTCCTGGTGAGTTCTCAACTTCTCACTCTTCATTGCCTTTGTCAAAGTACAGTACCCACCGTACCGTACAGTACTGTACTGTCCCGTCTAAAATATATTGTGCTTTTCTGAAACATACTGAACTGTACGCTTATCATATGGCACGTTCGTACGCTTTCCTTCACTCTGCCTATAGCCCATAGTTCAAAGGTAGGCGTTTTTATTGTAGGCCTTTGGTCGGCGCCTTTATCGTAAGTTGTGTTATGGGCTTTTCATGTCATCTTCTTAGATCGCTACTTTGATCAGCGACCGTCCGATCGTCTGAATCTGACGGTGTAAATAAAATTTATGGTCCGAATGTTTTAATTGGTCCAATTTTTGGTCCGAGTGTTTTAATTGGTCCAAATAGGTACGAATACAATATGGGTCTTAAGGTCATATCGTATATTTTGCATACAATAGGCATATTGTATGGGCCTACTTTCACCTACTTTTGAACTATGCTATAGCCCTATACGGAGCGCCGGAGCGGTAATTAATTAGTCGGATACGGAATCTGATGTTACTTAACCGTCGAAAGTCGAGCAAAGGTTCTTCAGTTACCGTAAAACATCTTCTCTGTTTACTGTAAAACTGGGAATCAGTTCGGTTCCCTGGTTGGCTGCATCATTGTGGTACAATGGCCTGAACGAAAACACTTGAACATAAGTTTACTGTTCGCATTATTTAACGTATGAAACGCACACATGTAGATTACTAGATTTGCTTATGTTTTCATCAACGCTTGTTCACTAAAAAGAAACTATGTGCTACTGTACTTACACGTAACCGTACGGTCCAACATGTTTTCTGGTTACCACATGTGCCAGGACATTCAGGACGTGTGTAACGCACTTTGGGGACGTACGGCCGTCCGTTTCCATTTGCCCTAAAGCTGCTGCATGTTTTCTCTTAGGTTTCTCTTTCAGCCGCCATTGCCAGCAGCTAGGCAAGCTACTGGAACACGAAATTTTGAAGTTCTCTTTTTCGACTATTTGCAACCATGAGTGAGTCAATGGCATCCTCCTCTATTGCTCAGGCGTTATTCCAGACGCTCTTTTCCATTCCCGGATCGTTATTTTTATAACTCGTTCATCTTTATTTTTTTTTAGGATGAATGCTCAATATGTAGGAAACAAGCTCTAAGTTATCAATGTCTAGTCATTGATTATTAATGTTTAAATCTAAACAATTTGGCGTATATTCTGCATACATCACTTTTATTCCAAGGTTTAATAGTTGTTTACGCTCATTAACAGCTTAATTATAGCTTGTATAAGCAGGTACATGATAAATTTACTGTAAGAGACGTGTTAGCATTTGTTCATGCGAACTATGCGAAGGAAGTGAGATATTTTGTTGGGATAGCTCATTTTTTCGGTTCCTTTTTAGGGTTTTTTATTTTTATCTATCTGAAAGATCAAGTATCAAGTAAAAATCTCCTTCCTGAGCTAAAGCCATTGAGTCTGATGGAATATTTAATTTTTTTTGTTCGTTTCTTTGTCCACAGGTAAAGTGCACGGATCTTTGGCACGTGCTGGGAAGGTTCGTGGTCAGACGCCTAAGGTTGCCAAACAGGACAAGAAGAAGAGGCCAAAGGGACGTGCATACAAGCGTGTGCAATATACTAGACGTTTTGTGACTGCTGGTAAGTTTTCTCGCTTTCGTGCTTTTTTTTCCTTTTTTTTTTTTGGAAGTTATTGATTTTCGTTCTATTATTAGTTTAGACGGTGACTGGTTTTTTCTCCAATTAATGGTGCATGTCACTAAAACATTTAGGCAAATACAGAGTGACACAAAGGGCATAAGAATAAGGATCATAACAAGAATAAGAATAAGAAAAAGGCATTTTGGCTGCAGTCAAACACTGTTTTGATTCTATGCGGGCAGAGGAAAGTCAATGGAAGATATCTGAGCTTATGAAATAACTGATAACTGGGTTTCTAAACTTAAGAAATAGACAGCCTATCTTTGCCTAAAACTCCCTTATTTTCAAATTTTCAATACCTAGTACTTTTCGGCAATTTCCTCATTGATTTTCTTACATTCCTTCTGTGCAATGCTTATTATTTACATCCTTTTGTGCATTACTAAATGTTTTACACTCCTTACTGCAACACTCATGAGTCTGTTTTTTGTTTTCTGGCTGCCGTAACGACAGTGGTTGGATTTGGAAAGAAGCGTGGACCTAACTCTTCTGAGAAGAACTCTTAGATGGCAGTGAGTTTTCTTTCCCTCTACTTTTTCCTCTCCTTTCTCCTCTCTCTCTCTCTCTCTCCTTCTCCGTCTTTTGTTCTCGTGCTTTTTCTCTTTTACGTTACGGTTTCATTTTAGCCTTTGCAACTCTGATTCTGTACAGTAGAGGTCTATTTCTCTCTTGAACATATGGAAGTTAGAATTTTTTCCGCTCTCTTCCCTCTTTTTTCCCTCTCTTCCCTCTTTTTCCCTCTCTTCCCTCTTTTTTCCCTCTCTTCCCTCTTTTTTCCCTCTCTTCCCTCTTTTCTTTCCCCCCTCCCCTTTTCTTTCAGTTCCCCCTTTCTCTTCCCCCTTTCTTCTCTCCCCCCTTCTCTTTTTCTCTCCCCTTTTTCTTCCTATTTTTTATTAGGTTTGATGAATGTCTTCAGCAGTTGACACGTTTTGATTTTGATTCATCGTAGCAAGATGAGGGCTTTTAAGATTTTTAAGGGGTGTTCACTTGAAACTTCATGTCTAGGGTTTTAGCATATGTCAAATGTGTGAAGACAGTGGAAACGCTATATCCGGTCACCCTGTGTTGCATGCGTATTATACGTATGGGGCAACTACATATAGCGTTTTTATACCTTTTTGCAAGTTCAAACCACGGATTTTCGACGTTCGCTTGCTTATCGAGTCACAAACTGGTCAATTTTTGCTCTTGCAGGAACAAATTTGTGAATGTTTTCAGCGTCGAGCAAGAATGGCGGGAATATTTTACTTCTGTTCTTTTGCCATAATAATCTGTGAAGGAGAAGATTTGGCAGAAAAGGAAAGGGGCGTAGCATAAGATGGCATGCTTTATGTGAGAGTAGGAATGAAGTGAGCCATTTATGCTATAATGTAATTCTTAGAGCATCTGGGGGACACTGTTCAGAAGTGTCCATCACTGCCCACCTCTGGAATGTAAGAAAAGTTCTGGCAATATAATCACGTGTCTTGACCACTTAAATTGCGCCGAGGTCCGGTCTCCGTTTTTCGTTTGTGTGATGATTGGTCTTCGTTTTTCATTTTTGGTCCGTTTTGGTCTTTGTTGTTGGTCTCAAAAGCTCGGTTTGTGCTTTGAGCAATGTTTTGCACTAACGTTCAATGCGGTCTTTTGAAAATCTTGCTGTCCAAATAATAGGTTTGAACATAAAACAGTTTTAATAATTCTATTTGTTTTTCTCCTTAACTCGGAACTTTGGTTAGCAGACCATAGTTATCCAACAACACTGAATTAAACCGCTGGCTATATATTCCTTAGCGCTAGAAATGATGCATGGATTACTATTTGAAGTTGTTTTGAATGTGTGTAAGACTGTAAAATAATTTGTAGACCTTAGTGAAATATTTTTTAGACCTTACTGTCTTTACTAATTTTCGCTGCTGAAACAAAAGATATTACTTTCCCACTCATCTTCGGTTCTCGATTCGGTTTTTCTGCAATTTTGCTGTAGTTTTGGCGTTGTACATTAAAGGAAACTGAATTTTGTGTTCTTAAGCGCTATTTGTTGGAGGCTTCCCATTAGTACATGGATGTTTTTATTTGCGTCAGAAGCGTTTGCATGGATCATAAGACTAAAGTGTGACAAGTACATCTAAAAGATGTTGGTTTAAAAATAAAACTTATAGCTCATAATCGCAAAAATCTTTATCATGTGTAATGTAACATCGTACAACGTTGAGGAACGATGAAAATAAAAGCAAGCAAAAACAAACGAAAAAAAAAAAAAGGCTGGTTCTTATTCCTGTTTCCCCCCGTTTCTTTCTCCCCGTTCCTTTGTTTTTTCTTCCCTTTCTCTACATCACCAACACTCTTCTCTTGCACCCTCCCTTTCACCCTCATACATATATATTCCTTCCACGTCTTCTTATTCCATATACTTCAATTTCCTTTCCTAACGATGTCAAATACCACATCCACGGTCCTTCTATCTCTTCTACTTCCACCTAAATTTGGCAGGGTTCTAGGGTTTTTTTTATGGTTTTTAGGTTTTAAGGTATTTTAGGTTTTTTCTGGGTTTGTAGGGTCTTTTAGGGTTTTTTCCATGTTGACACTGTCTTGGATGTCATAACTATTTTGTGGATACGGTTGATTATGCTCGTCACAGCATAAGGAGTCCGCGACATTCTTAGCCTTTGCCTCCCCTTCCTCGAGTGCCACTCCATTATAGTCTTCGACTACGTTTCCATCAGGGCTCAAACCAAAAGACTAGGCTTTTGTCCGTGATCTTGATAGATTGGGAGCCTATGATATGATATGATATGATATGGGATTCCCTCGTCCTCGACTATACACCGTCATTCCTCTCATGAAAACACTCACACTCATGAGTGTTTGAGGCCCTTTGTCTCCCTTAATCCCACAATATTTCCAATCCAATGGTCTTCGCTCCTTCTCATCTCCTCATGTTTTCTCTATGAGTTGTGGGTTCCTACCACCTCCAAGGCACTACTTCAGTTTGTGATACTATGGCTCTCTATTTGTTTCATTCCATTTTAAAGGAATGTTTGTTGCCTAGAGTATGAAATTCGAACTTTTATTTTATCCTTTTTGCATTTTCTCGAAAGGACTAAGTAATGATTACATTTTCGGCAAGGTTTGCCTATTGATCTATGCATTTCTAAATGCGTGTATTAACAACGTATCACTTGTAGGTTTGGGAACTAAGTACAAGATTTAGCATCGCTTTGTTACAAAAGAGGATTTACATCAAGGCAGTCATTCACAACCTGGTGAAGGGTTGAAAAGGGGTACAATAATTTATGGTGGATGGGCACAAAAAGATCGTTGGCATGATCTTGAAACATGGGAGGACTCGATAAATTCAAGTGTAATACCGGCAACCAAGCTACATTGCACCCTTTTTCCTTCTTTCTTGCTCCTTGGGGGAACCTCAAAGCGATAACCTTTGTTGCGCCTCTTGTTGGAAATGAAAAGTGGAGTCAATACAAACCGCTCTTGCTAAAGTCGTAGGTTAAACATGTCTGATTGGATAGTTGTGTGATAGGTGATGAGACAAATCACACGGACAACCACCAGTCGTCATTACCACGCCTAGCTCTTTGGAATGTTCATAATTCGAAAACAAAGGCATAAGATATACCAAATATATATTCAATGAGTTGGAAGAAAGATGTCCATGATTGAGAGAAACATCGAGTTTTCCAAAATAGAAGTGTGTGCGTGGAAAAAAGTGTTTGAAGATCGGAAAATAAAAAAAATAGATATCGTCTGTTTGTTTGTTTGTTCGCCTCTGTCCGTGACTTTTTCAACGTTTTTGATTGGATCTTTTTTAGCATCCTTGAGTTTTCACCTCTGTTATAGGCTCATATTCAACGTTTGTGTTGGTTTCTTCGCGGGCAATCAACGAGTGCCATGACACTCTACGTTAGTGCTATGACGAGCTTCACGAGGAGTTAATGTGACATGGATATTGTCGCCCTGTTGCCACAGTGACATAGACTTCGAGTTTCTTTTGACAACGTTGTCTCGGCCTCCACAAGGTGAGTTTTGCAATCCTTCCGTCTGATACTACGACACGCCATGACGTTGTCTTCTTTGTTGTCAGCAACATTATCGTGCCTAAAGTTTCACGGTTCTTCCATCTCGTGTCCGTTGGTCTGTCAGTTGTGATTGGTTGCTTCACGATTATTCAATGTGGTTTTCGTGACACGTCGTGCTCTACTTTGAGCAATCAAACATTTTTAGCTTATTTGACTTTTTTGGAATGGAGCAATGTATGACAAAAAGAAACTACGAGATGAAAATAAGTATTTTGTGTTCCCATGTTTGTCCTATCCATGTCAACTATGTTGTTGTGTCTTGCGTAGCACGTGTAGGGCACTACTATAGATGTTAATGGTGATACTTTGAGTAGTATAAAAGTTAAAGGTAAGGGTTCAATCAAGGAAAACTAGCTTCATAAAACCAATTCACCTCGTAAGTCCTCGAATCTCGAGGGAGCATGGGCAGGGAGGTCCCTAACACGTAGGCGATCGATAACTTTAATAGTCAATCAAAGGAGGATAGAAGCTTTCACACGTTGTAAACCTACACATAAACGTTGACGATAAAAGAAGTAAGGACCGAAGCACGAGGGCTCCCAAATCCACGTGCTTGATCGAGGGCCTTCCACAAGTGCGGAGAAACTCGTCCAAAGCCGCACCTAGACAACCAAATATCACGATTGCCATCGGAATAAAGCCATATATAACATCACGGTGGCCATAATCACGCTCCTTTTTCCTAGCCTTGTCACGGGCCGCCACTCCAATATGCTGAGCCGCTTGACTGACAACTATATCTGAGGTAGGGTTCGCCGAAACGTTGTCACGAAATATATGACGTGCACCATCGAAAAATATAAAATCAATCCGACGCGAAAGAATAATATGGGAAACTCCCGGCGAACAAAAAATGCCCCCACAAAACCAATAGTAGCGATGGTGTCACGAATGATGACGTGGGCATGAATCAACTCTCCCTTGTGGGAGCTACGAAGCAAATGGATGTCGTCCCTTTCAAGAACATGGTCACACGCGGACACAAGAGAGTCGAGCAAAGATCGACGAGGGAGGCCAAGCGGAAACCCGAGGGTCGTTGTAAATTGAGCAGGCGTGAAATGAAGCATGGACAAAATAGGTGTAGCCAATAGCAAAGCTCGAGAACTAGGTCCACCACAGGAGAGAAAGTGTGCACACGAAGAATCGGAAGAAATCACCTCGAGAAGCTCGATCTAAATGGCAGTGACAAATTGATCAAAAATGGATTCTTGGACATGCGCAACTGATGTCGTAATAAGAGTGGAGGGAACCCGCATGTCCACGAAAGCAACTGGAGGAAGAGAACATGACGCATAAAAAATGGACCATTCGAAGGCGAGCAAACCATCCGAAACACGGGGAACAACGGTAGGAAGAACAAGAGTGTCTCCAACCAAAAAACAAGAGAGAAAAGTGGAGGCAACAAGACAACAACTTCCGAAATAGGCAACAACACGTGCCGTCAATAGTTAACTCAAACCGCCAGCAAAGACAAGAAAAAGGCTTGAAAGAGGGTTATAGGCCTAGATTCGCGATCAAAAGCCAGTGACCTAACAAAGTAAGAAGGACGCCCATGAGGAGATCATCAAAGACAAAAAAGGAGGAGACAAACGTTGGGATGGGAAAGGAAGTGCGAGTAAGATAGGAGGGGCGGTGGGAGAAACACCGTGTCAAAAGAACAAAAGCCACATGGGGATCAGAAAGGTTAGGAAGGTTGTCCATGTGGGACAAAATTGGTTCACGAAAGGATTCGAACCAATTGGGCAAACCAACACATGAATGCCCTCGGGTGGAGGAGTCTAAAAACTAGGAGGGGGAGTGAAAGAAGGAGGAATAGTACAAGGGACCAAACAACACACTTAGAGGGTTGGACAAAAAGGTTGAGTTCGGTCAAACGATCCTTGAAAAAGTTATCCAGTATAACTTGGTCTAAAAGGCCAATAATGTGTGTATCATCCGCAACTGAAAGGAGGAGGCAAGAAGGGAAAGTGGTCGGAGCCCCTAATAATGAACAATGGCAAACAAAGGGCCCCTAAGAGGGTCGCCTTGAGAGGGTCGCCTTGACGAGTGCTAAACGTGGAGGAAAGGGGGACAAAATCACCATCAGCGTAAAGGGGGAGGGGGAGGTTACTGATAAAAAACAAAGTGCCTTCACAAAGGGAAATATATTGACAATCGAAAAAGGTGTAGCCATAAGCTCCGAATAAGTGGTATTCCGTTGTATTGAGTGCGTTAGAAACATCGACCTCAATGACTAACCAATCCAGATGGACATCCAACAAGGCTCGAGTCCCATGGACCACGACCTCACAACCCCCGCGAGTTACCACTACAAACTGGCGAGGAGAAAAATAATCATGGAAGGGTGTTTGGAGCGTGATGCAAATGTCGGGCCACTTTACGATATAATACCTCACCCAATCTAATAAGGCGGATCCCCCCATTGGGTTTGGTGACAACCACGAGGGGGGACGCCGAGAGAAGGTCACACATCCGAGAAGGGACATTGCCACCGCCAATAAGGGAACACACTCGAAAAAACATATCAAAACCACGGGCAATCGATTGAGAGGGGAAAACATCGCCAAATAACTCATAAAGAGTGTGTGATGGACCACCTACTAAAAGATGGGGGAAATGGTAAGGGCTTTGATGAAAGCATCGCAATCTAAAAAAAAACACTTCGACGGCTCAAAGGTGTAGATAAAGGGGGACAAAGGGGTAGGTGTCGGTGGATGAAGAGCTTGGAGAATCTAAGCAAATCAAGGAAAAAGATTAGATGGTTAGAGGGCCCGAACCGCTCGGGGAAGCTCACCAACACGGTCGAAATGAAAAGCACGTCAATAAGAGGATGAGACATCCGATGGCTTGAAAGTACAGCAACACGATTCTCAAGCTCGGCATGGAGGGCCCTCCAATCACCTTGAAGGAAACGTCGACATCGAGCCACTGTCTCTCGAGCCCCCCGCTACCACACCGACAACCTTGTAGGACTAGGACCCGGAGAGAATACATGAGGAGGAGGTTGCCAAGGACCAATATTTGTGGGACCAAAACAAATAGGGTTGAAAGGGAGGTGGAGGGCGTCCTACACTATAATCCGCACAGGCATTGGAATTCGCGAGTATAATCGTGGACAAGGGAACCCATATCATAAGACTTGAGTGCGTCTAGGTCACGTACAAAAGTCAAGTCCTTGATCGCATGGATGGACGGAAGTGTGGTGGGAGGAAGGGTATTAGATGAAGGGCTACCAAGGGCCACGAATCGTCGACAACTCCTTGTATGTCGAGAATAACCTGCACCACCCGCGAAATGGTTATGACATCTATAGCATACTGTACATGTAGAGGTTTGTGTACGAGGTTTAGGTAGAGGAGGTGGGAGAGGGAGAAGGGGCATGGATGCGTGGCTTGACATGGTCAAGGAATCAAAAGGAAATGCATGGAAATTGATTGAATGAGAGGAAGAGAAAACGGTGGAGAGGA
>JBBHKE010002952.1:361065-375379 GCA_037447655.1 Zygnema cylindricum
GAGAAGGAGAGGGAGAGGGAGAAGGTGAGGGAGAGGGAGACTGTAACTACAGTAGATAAGATAATAGTTCAAAGGAGGTAATTTAATATATGACATCGATTCGATCTTGATAATAGAATAGATGACATCAATGTCAGAGGGAGAGGGAGTGGAAGAGGGAGAGGGAGAGGAAGAGAGAGGGAGAGGGAGAGGAAGAGGAAGAGGAAGAGGGAGAGGGAGAGGTAGAGGGAGAGGGAGAGGGAGAGGGAGAGGAAGAGATATATAATTTTGATTTGTCCAGAGTCAGATCACCAAAATCTCATAAACGTCGGTAACAACCATTCTAAATTTTGTGCCAACCTTATTTTCTACCGGCATTTCTCGACACCGAATGCTTTCTCTTTTCCGACAAAAACCCTAAAAACAATTTCTGCTAGCTTCTTCCACTAAACATAAACCCTTCTTTCATTTACAGAAAAGCATTTGTAAGATTTAGGGTTTAAATCACAAGTAATTAATGGAATTTGAAGGCTTAGAAAAGTGGGATACTCACATAGAATATGGGTCTTTTTAGGATTTGTAGGGATTTGTAGGGTTTTAGTAGCAAACCAAGAAACAAATAGACAACATACTTTTATACAAACCACAGACAAAAAAGTGCTAAAACAATTGGAAACACCATATGTGGTATCTCCCACAGTATACGTGGATTATACCCAAAAAAGCCATAAAATACGAGTACAGTGAGTAGTCATTAAATACAAATTTTCCATTTGTTTTCACACATTTGATCTGTGTTCGGTAAGGAAACAAAAGCACAAATTTCTGATTCTGGAAAAAAAAAAGTACATTCTAATATATTTGACAGTAAATCTAGTATCCTACTCACTAAAGACAAAACTTATTTAGTAGTTGTTTTGCGTCTTATTCAGAGCAAGAGACCTGTGAGCCTATCTGCCTCGAGAGCGAAAAAAAAAAGACATGAGAACCACGAATTCTACAGACTCAAAGAGGTAGCACGACTTTATCTTTCGGTACTAAAAAACAAAACAAAAATACAAACTAGAAAAAAAAACCAAACTTCAAAAAATAACCTTGAGTGCAATCAATATTACCAGAGCGTTTGACAAGCCTCTTCGGATCCATATCATCTGTACTATATCACTAAAGAAAGGAAAAAAAAAGTCTACAAGACAAACAAATCCAGTGAATGGTTTGAGAATTCCCGTTTTGTCGACATTTATTCCCACCACTATGTCCAATCTTGTCCATTTTTTGGCTCTTTTTACTTCAAAAACAAATTCGAGGAAGAAGCATATAGTCTTCATGGACGGTCAATCGAGCCCTTGACATTTTCCATAGGTCTCTCTCTCTCTCTCTCTCTCCCTCTCCCTCACCCTCTCCCCCTCTCCCTCTCAGCCTCTCCCTCACTCCCTCTCTCCCCCTTCCCCTCTCCCTCTCTCCCCCTCTCTCTCTTCCTCCTGTCTCTTCCTTCTCCTCTCTCTCACACACTCTCTCTCCCCCTCTCCGACTCTCTCCCCGTCTCTCTCCCCCCTCTCGCCGTCTCTCTCTCTCGCCACCTCTCTCTCCCTCACCAAAACGGACACCACCCAATGTAGCTCTGACACAGATTCTCATGAGATGTTGCCTGGGCCACCAGTCTCTGGACTTGAATTTTTACACTAAGTCCCGGTTCTTGTTCCCTTGCGTCTACCGGACCTAAAATTGCCCCTGAGGTTGACCTTTCCAAACCTTGATTCGGAGAAGCTTGCATGGAACCTAGTCCTACGTTACCAGAAACGGCTCCTCCAAAATCTCGTCCCGTCAATTTATTACTCATGCGAGTCATTACCGCGACGGCTCTCTCGTTCAAAACCTCATTCGCATCACCTAACTGCCCGACTGCTTGTAAAAGTTCTCTCTCTCTCACTCCTCTCTGAGGAGGAGAAGGAAGGTTCCCAGAAGCAGCCGCCATTTCGTCAGCTACTGTTCCCGGAGGACGAGGGAGACCGGGTCCTGGAGGACCTCCTCCTCCTCCTCCTCCTGCTGCTGCTCCTGCTCCTGCTGCTCCTCCATGTGTTGGAGTTAAGTTAAACAACCTCCAGTTAATGAGAGGATCATGAACAAACGCTTCCATCATAGCCATAACTGAATCTTTGTTTGACCGTAAAACTTGGAGAACTGCCTCACATGTGAATCGGAAGTTTCCCTCGATTCCACTAACTTCCATGGCCTTCACAAGCATGCGAGTAAGTCGAAAAGGAACTTTTTCCGGAAACTTCTCGCGGTTCATGGATGCCTCAAAACAGTCTCCAAAGTCAATGTGAATAATTTTTCCTGAGTATCGGTCTAACATAAGATTGCTAGGATGTCGATCTCCGAGACCGAGAAGGTATCCCACCATACTCATTACCGCCAAACTTCTCGTATAATTTGTTCGACGGTCTAACCACACTTCGGAACTTCGACTTTTTAGCCATAATACTCGAGCGAGATCGTTCCCTGGTGTATTTTCTAGAGCGTGCTCAAAAACTTCTACTTTTGCCATGAGAGTAAGATGATCATAATCTGGGGCAAAAGCCAACATAAGTCTATGTTCCGCATTTACTGCTGTCCTTCTGGCATCTCTATATTCTCTTATAAGTTGATGAAGAGTATCGCAATGAGGTAACCATCCTATAAGACCTGAATTGGGAGAGAGAGGGACAACCGCATACCTCTCAATAGAAAGATCTTTATCAGCCGCAGAACGAGCATTGGTGAGAAGAGTGTTCACAAGACCGAAAAGTTGCATTACGCGTTCGTCCAATCGCAAGTCCTCGTGACCCTTGAGAAGGAAAACATATTCTGCCCCATCACTCCCATAAATTACAATCTTCCTAGGCCTTTGTTTTGAGGTGATAACCTGTATTTGTTGTGCAAAACCAGCAATGGTTACAATCGGGGCTCCTGCTCTATAAGTTCCGGGCATTGCTAATTCCAGGTTTCGAGCTTCTACAAGGGCAGGAGAAACATAATGCAATTCAAGAGTAGTGAGACTGGGTAACTGTTTGTTAATCCGTTTAAAAACGTGGTAATAAAGGTCCCACGCCTGTGTCAATTCCGACTCCTTTCCTGTCCGTCTGTAAGACATACAACATTCATTTGCTTCCTGTAACTCTCTCCCATATGCCTGGACAAACGCTATCTCCTTGAGAGTTTCCGGTCCCTGTTTTTCCAGCATAGAGTGAAGTGGGGCAAGAACCGCCAGCATTCCTTCCACATTTCTCTCTCCAAAGTAGAGCCTCGAGGCTTCCTCTAGTGCTTCATGCCACATTTCATGCCATAAAATGGCGACTCGAATGAGTTCCACACTAACTAACTGAGCCTCGTCTACCAAAACTGCACTATGAGCTCTCACATTGTCAAGAACAGACTGGGCTGCAGTTCTTCTCGCATTACTCATCGATTTACAAGCGACAAGAAGAGGAAACATGAGAACTTGGGGATGGTGTCTTCCTATACGAACGAGAAGGTTTTGAATGAGACCTCGTACGGCAGGTACATTGGAGTGAATTCGAGCAATAATTTGAGGAATAACAAGCAACCACGTATCGATGTTCACTAACGTAAAACCTTCCTGTAAAGCTGCTTGGACTTCCGCAACATTTCCATGACTAAACCACAATGTAAGAAGTCGAAGAATGTCTTGAACACTGTCGTCTCCATTTGCCCTACCGGCAGGAACCAATGCGATGGACCGGAAATACCCGGAAACTGCAGCTACCACATGTCTCTGAGCTGCTTGTTGATTCCCTCTCAAAGTATAAAAAGACATTGCAGCGGTATTAAAGAGAGCCCAAACATGCCATGCTTTTCCCCATTTATTTGCGACTTCCGTTGCTGCCCCTAACGAACTAGCAGCATCGACTATCGCGGGATCCGATAAAACCGGTTGTAAAGCCCAAGCCCAACTTCCCAATTTTAGATAAACACGAGCCAGAAGAGGGACACTTCCAGACGAATTATTGCTGCCTGAGGATCCTCTCCCTAACGCCCCTCCTCCTCCAGGAATCATAGACAGGTTACTACTACTACCAATGGGAAGAGGAGGAACTCCTCCTCCACTACCTGGTACAACCGAAAAAGCATCCCGTATCTCTCCCTGTTGTGATGCTAGTTCCGTTGCAAGGTCCTGTAAATGTCGGAAAGCCTGACGTCTGTTTACCTCTCCTCCCAAAGACCACATGTGTTTTAAATACGCAAGCATAACCTCAGGTACAGGAGAGAGAGGAATTCCACCTATATTGGATCCAAGTTGACCGCGTTGATCTGGATGGATCCCATTCATAGAAACTCCTAGCCCCTGACTATTTGCCATCCCTGTTGTACGAACCATTCCTCCTCCAACCCCCAGGTTTCCCATCTCGCTTCCCGAGGCTGGATCAAACTGTAAAAGTCGTAAAAGAGTGGAATGTGACTGACTTATACGACCACTTTTGCGACAAAGAGAGGCAAATTTAAGCCAAGTGGGTATATCCTCCGTCATTGGAAGGACCAAAGAACGGACCGCTAATAGAGCTTGCCATACTTCTACATTCCGTTGGGCTCCACGGATTCGATCTTGCCACATACGACGAATAATTGCGGCTCGAGGCTCGGAAGGGGGAAGTTGGGAATACTCAATAACCTCCTCCAATTCAGATAATTGCTGAACCCTTACCACATCCCCATATGCACGTTCATAACTCTCCAAAACCAGGGCAGCGAGTTCGGTTGCCAGAAGTTTCCTCGCTCTTTCCACATACATTCTTGCATCTTTATGTTGGTTCCTCCTCACACATAAAACTGCTCGGAAAAATGCCCCATCACTAGGTCCGTCCCCTATTCCTCCTGTTTGAATTGTTGTTGCATGAAAAACCCTCGTCGTCCCCACATGGGCGTCTCCTCCATCATCTAAAACTGAGACATAATTCTCCATTTGATCCCATTCTCCCATATTCCAAGCAGCTTGTGCCCCTAAAGGAGCCATTTCCAATCTTGCAGACGGCTCGGCAGGAACCCAGGCATCCTTACAAAGAGAAGAAAGCTCTTCCCATCTCGCTAAAGCTCCTAAACATCTCATTTTTCCCAGAGTAGCGTCTAACATTCCATGAGGACTATTTGCTATCAAGCCCTTTCTTTCATAAGCAGCTAAAGCCTCGTCCCATCTTTGAAGTTTCTCGTACCACGACTCTTTTAACTCTACCTCCAAATGTTGTTGAGCATAAACGAGAATACCAACTGCTGCCTCATGTTGTTGCAGTTGATTGTTTATATGGATGAGGGCCTCGGCGGTCCCACTTGGATTTTGCTCAAATTCCTTTTCTTTGTAGTGAAGAGCTTTCGCATATGCGTGACATTTTTCTGCCAAAGCACCCAAATTGCGAATATCAACTGGTAAAGGATTCTCATCGTGTTCCATAAATTCTGCGAGATTTAAAAGTGTGGCTAAAATCTCTGGAGGAATATTGGGGGATGCAAAAGCGGCTTGTAAACTGCGGACTAACTGATCCTGTGCCGTTTCGTTCAGTTCGGCCCAACAACTGACAAAACCGGCAGCGAATAATTCACGGGCTACATGTGGTTGTAACTGAGCGAGACCGGCACATGTCCTGAGGGCAGGAGAAGGAGATTCCTTCAGTAACTCGACACTAAAATGCCTCATCCATTCTGCCCAATCCTCCTTCGTGAACCTCTGTGAGCTTTCCCAGGCCTTTTTTAAATGCCCTTCGTTAACTTTTAGCTGCTGCCCAGCGACAAGATCGGTTCCGTCTCCATCTCCCCTCTCACTCTCTCCCTCCCCGTTTACTGCATTGACACTACTAGTACTTTGCCCTACACTCCCACCACTACCACCATTATTCCAGGAAGATGATGAAGACGAAGTTCCACTAGGTGAATTTCCTGGAAAAGCATCTGTCAACAAAACGGGCTCCCTTCGCATCAATCTCGCAGCTATATTTTCAAATTTTGCGTGTTGCATTCTGTGTCTTTGCATCAGTTTCCGAATCGACGGCACAAAAATGACGAAATCTGCCCCTTGGGCAACGGCTAAAGCACAAATTGCGTCGGCCGAATCCTTTCTCAACTCGTCAATGGGACCGTCCAGAACTCGCATTAAAGGATGGACAATTGCCGCGGAATGACCAGCAACTTGCATCGAAGGAAGAAGTCGAGCCAAAGTTCTTAAAGCTCCTCTCTGGATTTCAAGAGGCGTATCCGAAAGGCCTGGTTTAAAAACTCTGACTAAAGCCGGAAGTAGTAAATGCATATGTTCCTCCATTCCTGCCCCAAAAACTTCAAATGTGTGCAAAACAGGAGGAACTTTCGTATAATCACCTGTACGTTCTGCTTCACTTAATATTGCTACACAACGAGGGAGAATTTCTGGCATATGTGTCCGAAATTCGTCATTTAGTGCTAAACAAAGTTGTTCCACAAGGTTAAGTATTGGAGAGGCAGCAGAAGGACGAGGCAAAATGGGTAACAGAAGGGCGTTCCAATAGTCCGCAATGAGAGAGAGAAGCTCTGTCAAATATTTTCTCATATGTTGACGAACAATTGCCACTAACTGTGACAATTGCCAAAACAAATATTCCCTCAATCCCTCCTCACAAGACCTCATGACATGAAAAAGATCTGGTAAAACCTTAGGGAGATATGGGACACAACCTAAGCCCATAGCTTTGAAGATATACATGAGAGAGGCGACCACCCTCTGATGGTAACTTGCCAAAGCTCCATCTCTCAAAATTCTCATTAAAGCTGTAATCGCTACAGTGGAATAATAGTCGTCCGAGGTAGTCGAAAGTCCCCCGGGAGGTAGTAATTCTGTCCCAAAATCATCCACAGACCTAGCATGAGCATGTGGTATATGACCTCCTCCTCCTCCTCCTCCACCTCCTCCTCCTCCTCCTCCCCCTCCTCCTCCTTCTCCACCAGAAGATACTATCGAAGGCTGAAGAGGAATTTTTAATTGATTGCGTTTATGAATATGTGGGTCGAGGGCTCCCAGTATTCCGAGAACTTGTAAAACGGATCTCCTCATAGACCAAGCCAGTTCTCCATTAAGCAAACGAAGAAGCAAACCGAGAAGTTGCGGGTATTCCGTATAAGGGGCCACCACATATCCTGTGGATTCCACTACCTCTCCCAATGTAGTTACAGCCACTTCTCTTTTCCCCCCTGTTGTCCCATCGTGAAGAGCCTCAACAACCAGAGGCAGAAGCTCCTCCAGATACGGTCTAAGAGCTCCTCCTCCCACTTTTGCCAATTCTCCCACAGTTGCCAAAACACTCCCTACCACTCCAGTGGTTCCTCCTCCTCCAGGAGCATTAACAGCTCCTGAAGATCCCAATGTCCCCTCCTTTAGTTTTCCAACAAGTACCTTAAGGACTGGAGATATATAAGGAACCACGAGACGTGTACATCCACGAATCAAACAACCAAGTAATCTCGCACTTTCCTCTCTCTGTTTACTGTCTGTACTGTGCTCCAAATCCACTAATAACTGCAAAAGGTGTCTTCTTAAGGCTGGCAACACATACGCCGGGTTTCTACCGGCTAGTCTTCCTGACACCATAATACCCAACTCTCTCACTTCATACGATTCATCGTTTAAAGCTATGAATAAAGCTCTCAAACTATCTGCTTGGGCTAGAAACGCATCAAGTCCTCCATCTCCCTCAAACGAAGCGAGAACAGCTCTTCTTACACCTGGATCCGGATCTGCGACACATGTCACAAGTAACCTCTCAAGCATCTCTTCCACTAAGGCCCGTCTCCTCCTCCCTCTCCCAGCCCTCGCAGACCTTGGGGAGCCTCCAGGAGAAGAACATGAAAACTCCAACAGTCTACAACAACAAATAGCAGCCTCTCTCCTTGTTCCCACATCGTCATCATCCAAATATCTCACGACATTTTCTCTTGCGAACTCCAAAAGCTCGAGTCCCGAGAGGTTAAAAGTGCAGAGAGTTCTCAAAGCAAGTTGTGTCAAAGCCGGTCCACTCAAATCCATATTTCCCAAAGGAGAAGATCCGGGACTTGTAACTCCCCCTAAACTTCTTTGAGAAATTGACCCACCGAGTGACTTAATTGGCTTTTTGGTCAAGACGGCGGAAATAGACTCCAACAAACGTTCCTGAATGGGTTTCAGGAGAGGTAATCTTGAGGCTATTTGAGAGAGAGTGGTTACTAAAGTGGGAGATAAACCACTCGCAAAACAGACATCCAAAAGGCTTCGAACATGATCAGTCATGACTGGACCAACTGCAGCTGCTAATTGACCAAGACAAGCTAAGGCCTCGAGGCTCGCTTTCCCCCTTCGAGGCCCGATTGCCTCTTTTAACAACAGAGTAAGGGCAGGTAAATAGGGCACAAGTGCTCCTCCCACTGCCCCAGACATTTCTCCCAGGGCCGCAAAACCTGTGTCTCGATCGACAGGGTTCCTCATAACACCCAAAAGATGTTCCATGCAAATCTTTAAATAACTCGCCACAAAACGGTCCCGAAGAAAGTGAGCAATTCGAGGAAGCAGAGCTGTGATGGACCGTCTGACAAGCCTCTCCCGATGATCTCGATACTTTAACACAATATCGGCTACTTCCTTGTATCTTGCCATCATAAATTCTCCCGTGTTCCGTAAAAGCTCTCCAGTAGCAAGCAGGGATCCGTGGATACTTTCCACACTTGCACTTCGAGCAAGTCCTTTTTGCGTCTCTTCAAATAATCGAAAGTAACCCTGAACTCTCCACCTGGTTTCTCTCTTTTCAATCACACAGAGACAGGCTCGTAAAGCTTCCACGGCTCTCTCTCGAATGGCAAGCTTGGGATCCCTAAGAGCTGCCCAAATAGCATCAATGAACACCGGAACGTGAACGTTGAATACAGTCGGAGCATTTTCTGCCATCTCTTTCAAAATAAGAACAGCTGCAAATCTCCGTGCCTCCACTCTCTCTCCCTGTAACCACTCTAAAGCCTGTTTTACTTGAAACTCTACCACGTCGGCCGTCAGTGCCCCTCCAGCTCTTGCCAAGTGTCCCAAAGCAGCACTGGCAGCCACAATAGTTTCCGGATCCGTTTTTTCTTCAAAAACATGTCGTAAGTGGTTCGCAAACCTCGAAATTTTCGCAGCGTTTTCTCCCAAACTGACGTCGATTAGCTCATCAATAGCGTGAACAGCCCCCACATTATCCCCTGGGTTTGGACTCTGTACCAACACCATAATCCTTTCGTACAAATTGTCCATAAACCTCGTGAAAGCCTCGCCGCTCAAATCTCGTGCTTCAGCTTCAACGTGTTCACGAAGAGTCAAAACTCCGTCTTCTCTCAGAATTAGGGATTTCATACAAAGCTCCATCAAAAGTCTCCTTAAAGTATCCTGAGAAGCAATTCCTCCCATAGTTGATTTACCTGACTGTCCAGTATTAGCTGTCCCAGCGGCAGCCATAGCCAGAGACATACTGCCCATACCTCCCTCCCCTAAAACCTCCTTAAAAAGCCCTTAAAAACCTCTTTACAAACCCCTTTGAAAAGCCCTTTGGAAACCCCTCAAGAATCCAAGAGAACCCTGGTCGAGACACTACAGGCCATGCCTTCTCGCCCCGAAAAAACCCCTTGAAAGACCCTAAAAATCCCTGTTTGAGCCGCTGTTGCCGATTGGCGTAACGGCATATGTCCCCCTTGAAAACATCAACCTTTTTTAGGTAGCTCAAAAAATAATATTTCCTGCCCTGTTTCAAAAACGTCTGTTTAGTGCCCAAATACACTTTAGGAAGGTTTACATGGGAAACAGATCACCATCAAGCCCGTACAACCAGTTAACCAGTTAAACCGTTTGGCAAATCACCAAAAACGTCGAGGTTGCCTCCACAAAGAAGCTTGTCCATTTGAAGAAAAGAGAGATGGAGGAGCTCCGAGACGAGAGAAAAAAATATATGTTCCAATTTGAAGAAAATTGTAGCCTTTGGAGAGCTAAAATTTGCAAAAAAAGTCCCTGCGGCCCATATCCGCCAGCCACAGCAAAAAGGGCTCCGGTTGGCCCTATGCCATGCATTTTGTCCAACTCATTCCGTACAATAAAGTACAGTGCATCCTACAATAAGGTACAACTCTTGCCGTACAATATATTACAAGACAGCCCTACAATAAGGTGCTATTCATTCTGTAAAATACAGGACAGGACAATCCTTTCAAAAAGTAGCAATTCATTCCGTACAACAAAAAACAGTACAATCTGTACAGTCAGGTGCAATTCATTCCGTACATTGCAGCACAGTACAATCCTACAATAAGGTACAACTCTTGCCTTACAATATATTACAAGACAGCCCTACAATAAGGTGCTATTCATTCTGTAAAATACAGGACAGGACAATCCTTTCAAAAAGTAGCAATTCATTCCGTACAACAAAAAACAGTACAATCTGTACAGTAAGGTGCAATTCATTCCTTACAATACAGCACAGTACAATCCTACAATAAGGTACAAATCAATCCGTACAATATAATGCAGCATATTGCCTACAGGAAATCATGAATAGAAGGCCATGGTACACAAAGGCACATAAAAAACAATGCCAAAAAAAACAAAAAAAAACATTACAAAAGGCAAATATTAAGAAGTGATGATTCAGAAATCTTAACAAACACAAACTAAAAACATACCATCAGAAATAAAAACGGATTATCAAAAGTAAAATATCTCTCAAAAAAGATGTTATAACTACATAGACTCAGTTATTTCAATCCGTTTACATATCACCATATATTCAGTTTCCATCACAAACCTTGAAGACAGCTAAGAAAAAAAAAAAATAATTCAAGTGCTTGCAATTCTTGAAATTTTTTATTTTTGTCAAATTCCAGGCCTTGTTGGGCCATAAATTTCATTAAAAAAGGAAATTTTTTAAAATTCCTATATATTATGCTTGCCTTCGACAGCCCCTTAGATCTCCACTTGCTCCCTTAAAACCGTCGATTCCTTTTTTTTTTTTTTTTTTCCCCTTTTGAGCAACAAATAATGTGACTCGTCAAATTCAGATGTATCTCAGTACAAAACAAAAAAAAAAAATCTAACATAAGTTTATTCTCCTGCCAGGAAAGCTATAATAAAGGATTTCATCGAATTTTTGTGACATTTGAAACAAACTATGTTTCTTTCACAAACCCTAAAAGAAAGAAACCCTAAAGTGCTTTCCAGCTTTCGACAAGTACGTACGGTATCAATTTTGAGCTTACGACTAAAGACAAAAAGTACAAATTAATTAGCTGTACTTTTGCGTACGGCCTATCTCCTAAGCCATGCTGACATCGACGTGTAAGCCAATGCGTGACATAACGACGTCATATAAATATTTACACGTGTAATACACGTACAGTGCTGTACATCGTAGTGCTGTACGGTTGTTCAGAAAACCGTACATTAATCTGTATTGTAAAGTGTACAGAACGCCGTCAGTGTCGTGAATCATAATTAGTTTTGACGGACCAATAAAGTAATAATACGGTCCAACTCTAAAGACTATGCATACATGGGCGGATCCTTTACCACTCATTTCTCTACATCTCATTAAAGTGGATCATTCTAAATTCTGTATGATACCAAATATTGTAAGGATTGGAAATCATCATTTCCAAAATTTAGTGTTGACAAGAGCTCCAGACCATAGTTAAAATATGTGAAAACAAATCGCTACATGCGGGCAAAGGTCACAAAAGTCAAATTTCAACAATCCCAATCCGACATTTTTTTTTTTTACCGGGTTTATCCGGCCATACCCGATTTTTTTTATTTTTTTTTAATCACCCGGCCGAATCCGGCCGGCCCCAAAATTTGGCACCCGAATCCGTTCCGGATCCGAAGTGGCCGGCCAGGTACGGATCGGATACTATTCGGGTACCCTTTGTGACCTCTAACATGCGGTCCACTCCATAGTCCATACCATAGCTCAAAAGTAGGCGTTTTATAGTAGGCCTTTGGTCGGCGACTTTAGCGTAAGTTGTGTTATGGGCTTTTCATGTGATCTACTTAGATCGCTACTCTTATCAGCGACCGTCCGATCTTACGAATCTGACGGTGTAAACAAATATTTTTGATCCGAATGTTTTAATTGGTTCAATTTTTGGTCCTAATGTTTTAATTGGTCCGAATAGGTTCGAATACAATATGGGTCTTAAGGTTATATTGTATGTTTTGCACACAATAGGCATATTGTATGGGCCTACTTTCACCTACTTTTGAACTATGGTCCATACTATACAGTATACACGCTAAACGTATATACACGGGTTATGATACGAGTAGAATTGTAGAGTCACCACTACACCGTGAATCGCTATTAGCGTAGTGAAATAAATAGCGTAATAAAACAATTAGCAACATTTACGCTATTTGAGAATGTCGTTTTTTGTGGAAATAATTTTTATTCTAATTTTTCGTATACTCTAATTTGTAAACTGCTTTGTAAAAAATTTTGGAGAATAATATATCCACACTAAAATATGTTAATGTACGAAATCGTTCAAATCGTACGCCGTCGCGTTTTTTTGACATCCGCGTAGGCCGGAAAGTATTTACGCAATTACATGTTAGCGCGACTACGGGACAGCGTGAATGCTTTTTCTTTACTTTTCTACTTGAAAAAGTACAAAATAGTACGTCTTTTACAGTCCGTTCACCACACTATTTATAATGGAACTATATTAGAGTCATGAATCCTATTTAATGGGCTACCTCAAATAACGTGTAGAAACATTTAGAATGTTTGATTCTATTTGAGAATTTGCCGAAAAAAATAGGATACCTCGATTAGCATTCAACACGCTAATAGCGATTCACGGTGTAGTTGGGTATCGCGTAAATTCATATCGCGATAATTTCGATATTCAATATATCGAATATCGATCGAGCAGACTCCTCGATATATGGTACTGTGACCAACATAAACTATCGCGATATATAATGTTTTTTAAATTTAATATTTTATATAACATGTTATTTTAGCAAAAAAGCCAAATTGTCTGATACGCCGTACGACGTGATTTTCGTTCGGTGACTTAGAGCGTTGTTCCATTAGGCACTCTCTGTAAACGTCAAAAATTCGTTTACTGAGGCGATCGTTCCATTGTGTCGGGTCAGTAACCGACATTTGTTTTGCGTGGCACATTTTGATTGGTTCACGTAATAGATGAATACGATTCTGGTAATCTTCAAAGAATCTTTGAGAGCAACTTGTGACCACATATTTGTACCAGCGAAAGGTGAAAAGTGACTTGTACAACGTATTGAATTAAATATGTACGGGCGGACGAAACGTAAGCTATGTAAAAGCGTACGAAAATGTCAGAATGGTTAGTGGATACCAACAGAAGCGTGAAACAATATCTTCCGTCAAAGAATTTCTTGCGGCTTCCGGTGGCCTCGCATCCTCCATGGCGGAAGGCACATGTCATATGCGACGTGTACCCATCTGGTCGCGCGGTCGTCGTGGATATTTGTTCACTTTTCCACGAGGCACGACGGTATTCGTTCAGGCGCTGAGAATTGACCTACTCCGGGTCACTTGTTGCGAACTGAAAGTGTCAGACGACGGCGTATCCGATAATGCATCCGACGGTCCACGTTTACGCCCATAAACGTGGAGCATCAAATCCCTCATTCAGTAGCCTTGTTTTTCTGACATTTTTTTTTCTTTGGTACGGCACTGTACGAAACAGCACGGCTTTCAGTAAACAACGTCATTTTTTCCCTAATGGAAACTTGCCCTTAATGTAGACGCCGCAAAATGTAACCGACAAAAAAGTACTAATTATGTAATTCATATAATTGCTTATTTAGTACGTAGGGAACTTCACATACGAAAATTTCACACTAATTTAGTCAAAGTATGATATGAAAAAAAAAATTGCAGACTGTTCGTTTTTCAGCTAGTACTACCAAAAAAAGTTTGCAGCTAGTACTACCAGCTGAAGTAGCACTGCACAGTGTATCGCTATTAGTGTTAATAATTTTGTCGCCACTTAAAATATCTTTTATCCGTACACTATTCTCCAATTTTAATTTTGAGACCGTCAATCGGAAGCTGAGAATCTTACATTTCAATCGAAACCGTCAAATCTAAAAATCGACATGCGTGAACGGAGAAAAGATGTTTACAGAGACGAAAAAAATATTAACATTAATAACGATTCACGGTGTATACTGGCAGCAGCAGCAGCAAGTACTACCAGCTGCAGTAGCAAGTTTTTTTTTTTTTTTTTTAAATCCTCGATAAATCGTCGATTCGATATATCGGCGATATATTGGCGATATGTC
>JBBHKE010002952.1:375389-389456 GCA_037447655.1 Zygnema cylindricum
CGCTGAACAATTTTTCCTACCCTGATAAAAAAAAAAAAAAAAAAAAAAAAAAAAAAAAAAAAAATAGTCCCATCCTTTTTAACAAGTCGCTTTCTCCTGAGTTTTGCAAATATTTGTTAGTAATATAGGTAATCGATGAAAATGGACAAAAAAAATGAAAATTGTTTTTTTTTTTAATTAAAATCATGATATGTTGTAAATCCTATATATGCTTCTTTTACTCTTTTCCCTCTGTGTAGTTTTTCATAGCTCGCTACATCAATTTAAAAAAAATAAAATTATGTTTTACGATTAGTTTTACAAACTTTAGGACGTGTCACATTTGAATGTTCAAGAAAAAAAGAAATTTTCAAGGCTTAAAAAACACTCTTAATCGAAAATTTTAAACTTGGGCAAATGATACACCATTGTAGTCCATTTTATTTTGTTGTTTCACCTTTGGATTTAGGTTTATGATTTAACATTTTTTAAAAGAAGGGTACACCCCCCACCGGTATTAACACTCATTTGGTAGTGACTTTTTTTTTCGGCCGAAAATCATAAAACAGTGTTAACAACATTATTTAAAGACGTGGGCAACAATCTGCAAGTCTTCGTGCACTAAATTATAATTATTTAGGCCTATGTTCCATAAGACGGTCTTAGTAAACGTACGGATACGTTTACTGAATGCCTTTGGTTCCATTGTGTCGCATCAGTAAACCGCTTTTTATTTGCGTGCCTTATTTTGGTTGATACCACATAGGAAACTATTACGATTCTGCAAATCAACAAAGAATCTTTGACAGCAAAGTGTGAACGCAATATCCGTACCAGCAGAGGTAAAAAGTGACTAGTACGGAGTGTACGATAATTTACGATCTGTACTCTCATATTATAGAGGGAAACATTATAGAGAAATGTAATTAACTCTTTCCTTCTCTCAAATCTTGCCACAGCTCCTTTTTGAACGCTTGTCTTCACCTAAAACCTCTGTTGCAGCGACGCTTGTCTTCTTTCTCCTTCGATTTCTTCAAAATGGAACTGTTGCTGATCATACTAATCCTCCTTAATCTAAATGAGAGTAACCAATTTGAGGAGACGCAATTTTTTTTTTACAAAACAAATATAACAGTTGTTGGTGCAAAATTCTTCCTCGAAAAAAAAAGAAAAAACAAAAATGGCATTTGTGCTATTATACATTGCAAAATTATGAACAATTTACTTCAAAAAGAGAAATCTTTTAAGGCTTCGCATTTGAAATTTTCTCCAAAGTTTTTGCAACAACTTGAAAATCATAGTCGATGATTTTAATCCAATTCTCAAAATCTCCGATTTCCTATTGAACCAAAGCCAAAAAAAAAAAATGAAATAAAAAGCAAAATTAAATGCGAGTAAAGCAAACATTAACGACAGAAATCACAGACTTTGAAACTATCTTTATAACTACCACCGCGTTCAAAAGCATTAAGCTTTTAATGTTTCAATTTTTAAAACAGGAAACAAAATCCAAAAGGTCACATTCCAACAAAACCAAATCTGTTAAGTCCAAGAACCACCCAAAAAAGAAAAAGGAGGGGGGGGGGCAAAATGCAATATGGAAAAAATGGAAAAGAAAGGGGAACCAACGGGTATAAAACCTTTAGAGCATCGTCGAATGCCGAAAATGTGGATTTCCACTGCAATTGCTGTTTTTGAAATCGTTGAACAATTGTCGCTAATTGTCGAATTTCAGTTTCAATTTGTTTTTCTTTTTCAAATGTATCGTGGACCCCTTTGTTCACCGTATCCACAAAAATAGTCGCCACGTCAGCAATCGCAGCAACGGATTCTCTTTTGGCTTTATCTGCAAACAAAAAATAAGTTTTCAGTTTTAGGGTTCAAATTAGGGTTTGCGGTTTAGAGTTTCGGAAGAATTGTCGCCACGTCTGCGATAGCCGCAACATATACTTTTTTGGCTGTATATGAAGATAAGAACAAAAAAAAATAGGATAGGATTCAGGGTTTAAAATTCGGGTCAGGGTAGAGAGTTTCAAAAGAATAATTGCCAAGTCAGCAATTCCCAGGACAGATTCTCTATAGGCGTTTTCTGCCACGGATAAGGACAAAAAATACAGTTTAGGATTGAGAGTTGAGAGTTTAAAATTGAGGGTTTAGGGTTAAGGTTCGAGAGTTTAGGGTTTCAGATTGTGAAATGCCCATGAGAGATGCTGGAAATTTTGAGAAAAATAGGTTAAAAAAATAAAGGTTAGAACAATTACGGTTGGGAAGGTAGGATGGGAATATCAGGATGGAAAATTAGGGTTGGAAAAAGTAGGATAGAAGAAATTAGGGTTGGAGAAAGTAGGATAGAAGAAATTAGGGTTGGAGAAAGTAGGATAGAAGAAATTAGGGTTGGAGAAAGTAGGATAAAAGAAATTAGGGTTGGAGAAAGTAGGATAAAAGAAATTAGGGTTGGAGAAAGTAGGATAAAAGAAATTAGGGTTGGAGAAAGTAGGATAGAAGAAATTAGGGTTGGAGAAAGTAGGATAGAAGAAATTAGGGTTGGAGAAAGTAGGATAAAAGAAATTAGGGTTGGAGAAAGTAGGATAAAAGAAATTAGGGTTGGAAAAAGTAGGATAGAAGAAATTAGGGTTGGAGAAAGTAGGATAGAAGAAATTAGGGTTGGAAAAAGTAGCATAGAATAAATTAGGGTTGGAAAAAGTAGGATTGAAGAAAGTAGGGTTGGAAAAATTAGAATAGAAGAAATTAGGAGAAAGTAGGATAGAAGAAATTAGGGTTGGAAAAATTAGGGTTGAAAATTAAACTAGAAAACTGCTGAGGGCTTAATAAATTAGCGGGTGAAAAATGGCCCTACCTGTCGCCTCTCTCCCCACAGCCTGTTTTTGAGCATGCGCTCTCTGCACCTCCGAGAACATGGCACCCGGTAGGCGACAAAAAACGTACGGTACACAGCACGGGAAAGAATGAGTAGCCCGTCCGTACAGAGGTACCGATAATTCCTGTAGGGTTTGGACTTTGGAATTGATCGCAACGTACAAAACTACACAACGAATCGTAATTAGAGTAAATTACTCTAATTCGGTCGCTCGAAATTTCGACACTATGACATCAAATAGAGTAAATGATTCTAATTTTTTCATTATTCTAATTTAGGTAAGGTTTAATTAGCGTTTTTAATTCTAATATATGTTTGTTTAAAATAGTGTGGAGTACGGATGACGTCCTTCCGTGCAAAATTGTACTTTTATAAATAAAAAAAGTACAAATAATGATTTAATACAAGCCATTATCATGTAACTGCGTTTTAACAATCCGCGTAGTGCAAACGTCATAGTGACGATAAACTGTACGTTTTGTCAGATTCTGTTTTTTTTTTTTAATTTCCCTTTTGAGCAACAAATAACGTGACTCGTCAAATTCAGATGTATCTCAGTACAAAACAAAAAAAAAATCTAACATAAGTTTATTCTCCCGCCAGGAAAGCTATAATAAAGGATTTCATCGAATTTTTGTGACATTTGAAACAAACTATGTTTGTTTCACAAACCCTAAAAGAAAGAAACCCTAAAGTGCTTTCCAGCTTTCGACAAGTACGTACGGTATCAATTTTGAGCTTACGACTAAAGACAGAAAGTACAAATTTTTTAGCTGTACTTTTACGTACGGCCTATCTCCTAAGCCATGCTGACATCGACGTGTAAGCCAATTTCGTGACATAACGACGTCATATTTTTATTCACACGTGTAATACATGTGCAGTACAGTTCTGTACTATCTGTACATTTTAGTGCTGTACGGATATTCAGAAAACCGTACATTCATATGAAAAAAGTACTAACGTATACAGAATTACAGACCGTCAGTGTCGTGAATCATAATTAATTTTGACGGACCGATGAAGTAATAAACTACTGTACAGTACAGTAATAATTCGATCCAACTCTAGATTATGAATACTTGGGCGGATCCTTTACCGCTCATTTCTCGACATCTCATTAAAGTGGATCATACTAAATTATGTATGATACTAAATATTCTAAGGATTGGATATCATCATTTCCAAAATTTAGTGCTGACAAGAGCTCCAGACCATAGTTAAAATATGCGAAAACAAATCGCTACACCGCGAATCGCTATTAGTGTCAAATTTTAAATAGTGTTGAATAAAATTTACCGCAATTGTTGCTAATTTAGGATTTGATTTTTTTTATTTTTAAAAGGTGTATTCTAATTTCGGCATTTTGCTAATTTGGGAACAGCAAAATGGAATATTCGCCGTACGATTATATACATTAATATATGTATACCTACAATTTATTACAAATCGTACGCCGTCGTGAAATTTAAATATCCGTATATGTCAGACTAATTTACGTGTCAGAATTATCTTGATTTTTGAGCGCACGTTCCTATGCGTACGCGTCTGATTTAATTCATTTTTTGTAGATTTTTCACTTGATAAGGTACATTTATGTACGGTCTGACATCGACCGTACACCACACTATTTAGATAATAATGTAATTTCATTATTTACCCTATTTTGTACGGTACCTTAGTTAACGTCAAGGAAAAATTAAAATCATGTATCCTACTTGAGGAAAAAAATCAAAACTTTTAGAACCCAAATTAGTGACTTTGACACTAATAACGATTCGCGGTGTACATGCGGGCAGAGGTCACAAAAGTCAAATTTCAACAATCCCAATCCGACAATTTTTTTTTTTACCGGGATTTTCGGCCGTACCCGATTTTGTTTTTTTAATCACCCGGCCGAATTCGGCCGGCCCCGAAATTTGGCACCCGAATCCGTTCCGGATCCGAAGTGGCCGTCCAGGTACAGATCGGATACGGATTCGGGTATCCGATTGTGACATTTGACATGTGGTCACTCCATTACTATATTACTATTACAAGCTAAAGTGCTAAACATATATACACGAATATAATACGAGTAGAATTTTAAAGTCACCAACTCACCACCCATGGCATTTCCGATTTTGAACTGTACGAAAACGATTGGAAATGCTAAACGGTAATCCAATATACCGTGAATCGTAATAGGGTTAAACACTAATACTCTAATAGCGATACACGGTGTACTATACTCGTACTTTTTGTTCATACTCTGTATCATTAGTACAGTATGAGGTCCACACGTTGGAGGTTCCAATTCTTTTCAGTATTCACACACTTGAAATTTTGAACTATGGTCCATTTGACTATCGGTACACTATCGCCTAAATAACTGATTGTAGCTTCGACTGTACTGTACTGTACCTGTACGGTAAATTGTTTCACCTTACTGTACACCGTGAATCGCTATTAGCGTAATGAAATAGATAGCGTAATGAAACAATTAGCAACATTTACGCTATTTGAGAATTTTGTTTTTTTGAGAAAATTTTTTTTTTCTAATTTTTCGTACACTCTAAATTGTACATTGCTTTGTAATAAATGTCGGCGCACAATATCTTCACACTAAAATATGTGAATGTACGGAATTGTTCAAATCGCACGACGTCGCGTATTTTTGACATCTGTACGTGTCGGATAATTTTAACGCATTTACGTGTCAACGCGACTCCGGTAATCGTGTAATGCGTGATCAGTTACGTCTTCCGTAAGTAAGAATTTAGAACTGACCGTGGTACGCTGTTGCGTCAAAAGCGTTGTGTACGCTAATTCCGTCCCGCTTTTTTTTTTTTTTATTCTCAAATAGAGTTATCCACACTATTAAAAAAAACCTAATTCCTAATTAGAATAGACGATTTCTTCGAAAATTTTCAAATTCCCAATTAGCGTAAACCACGCTAATTATTCGTAAACGCTAAAAAAACTTACACGCTAATAACGATTGGCGGTGTACTGTACTATACCAGATGAAGAGTACACTTGGCTCCATAACATAGAGCTAAACCCAGCTCTCTCTCTCTCTTTTTTCGTCATTTTCTTCTAATCTTTTCCAACTTTTTAGCGTTCTATTTTTGCGTTATTATTGTTTCTTGTTTGCTTTTTTTTTCTCTTTACATCTACGATGGAAATCAAGAAGTATCAACAATTATTGCTAATTCCACTAGCCGTATTTCCTGGAGTTTTGGCATATTTTAAGCTGGTTTCCCCTATTCAAGCAGCTTTTTTAGTAATGTTTGCTTATATCTTATCCAGACGCCATGCAAATGAACTCCAGAGAAGATTTCAACTAAAGATGGAAAAAGAGATGGAGGAGTTTAAGAAGGAAGAGGAAAAAATCTTGTCCCTTCCTGCAAAGAAAAGGAAAAACCTTCAAAAAGGTTTGGCAAAAAGATCTGTTGGAGAGACTTCGGATACAGGAAGTCATGGCCGTGAAAAATGAAATTTTCGAAGAAAGCTTATTGTGAGAGGGGGAGGGAGATTGAGAGAGGGGGAGGGAGATTGAGAGAGGGGGAGGGAGAGGGAGAGGGAGAGGGAGAAGGAGAGGGAGTGGGAGGGGGAGTGGGAGAGGGAGAGCGAGAATTTGGCGTTCTGTTTTTTTTTTAAACGTGTAATTGAGCTCTATTTTTAGTCAATAAGGGTTTTGTCGAAAAAAGGTTATAATCGAGATAGGAGGTTAAACTTTGATGTTAACTTGACAACTTTTAGCTCTATTTAGGTCGGAAACCCTAAAACCTAAAATATCCATGGTTTGTCAGGCCAGATGTGTACATCAAATTATATGGAATGCAAAAATGTCGCTGTTTGTTATGTTCATAAACAATAGGGAAACAGGTTAGAGCTTCTAGTGAAACTTCTTTCGTTGACCTAATTTGGTTTCTTTCGTGAAGGTCAATTCTAGAATTTGTTTTAAGTTCGAGTAAATCTTTGTTGACATTTTAAAGATGTCTTTTAGTTACCAACCACGGAGATATTTAAGGTTTTGTAAATCAAAATGTGCAGCAATTGATTTGCTTTTTTTTAAATATAAAACGATGTTTTCTGATATTCATTCATTTGACAATTAAAATTTATTCTTGATTCTGAGAAGCAAAGTTGTAGCAATGATTTATTGTTAATGTTTTTTAGGGTTTTACGGTTTCTTGAGGCAAGTCCTAACCAATCAGTAGAATTAATAAGGAGAAGGGAGAGGGGAAAGGGAGAGGGAGAGTTGCATGTTTCTGCTTAACGAATATGTTTTGAGTATTGCCCAGGCTTATAGCAGGGATATTCATTTTTTATTAATGTGAGTTTATTTGAATTTATTATTTGGTCATCATTTTACTGTTGGCCGATGGCCATCCATTTAAGTGTGTGAAATTGATTTGTTTAGGTTATGCCAAGGTTTTTTTCAAAAGCAGTCCAATTGGAACTTAATTTATTCCAACGCGTATACAATAGTACAAAAGTTCAAATCTGCGAAAACGATTGGGAAAAGTAAAGGAATTACCTAATACCATTATATGCGTATAGTATGGATAAGCAACATGTAGTATTTCCAACTGTTTTGGCATATTTGAACATTGAACATACTCGACTGAATGTTCAGCTTCATCTCTCATTATTTGGCGCTTTATTATTCCCCTTATTTCTATCTACCACAATTTCGAGTTCGGGCGTAAATTCAATGAAACTTGCAATTGAAACCAACAGTCACATACTCCAGTAGAACCTCTCGAAAATATTAATACTCTTGGGAGCAGAAAGTTGGAATTGAGTTCGATAGGTTGTTGAATTAAGCAGGGTCATAATTTACGTAGGGGCACCCACTCACCTACAGTAGGCTTGGGTGCACATATTAAATTTTGGAGGTTATTGAATTAGGAAGTAAGGATAAAGGATAAGGTTAAGATAAGGTTGTCAACATTTCATTCGAGCTTCTTGAGGCGTGTGCACTAGTTGCCAAATCGACGCGTCGACCCGTCGTTTACCACCGTCCATTATCGCGACATCGTGACTTTCGGTGCTTTTGCTTCCACGCTACTCGAACGCACTCGGGTCTACACACGTTCCTTGCCGCGGTCATATCGACCCAACATGTCGAGCTGCTTGACCAACGAGAGTAGCCAAATTATGGTTCGTCAAACAATGTCACTAAAGACGTGACGGGCACTATCGAGCAAAACAACATCAATCCAATGCGAGGTAATAACATGAGGATCTACCTGGCTCACAGAAAAGCCCCCCTCCAAAGCGATGGTCGCAATGGTGTTTTTAACCATGTCGTGCGCCTGGATCATTTCTCCCCCATGGGAGCAATACAACAAATGGATGCCATCAAGCTCCAAGACACGGCCTCTCTAGCAAACTAGAGTGCCATGTAAAGGAGGATGAGGGAGGCCAAGGCAAAAACGGAGGGCAGTGGTGAATTGAGCAGGTGTGAATTGGAGAGTGGATAAAATATGTGTAGCTGATAGCCAAGACCTAGAAGCAGGTCCACCACAAGAGAGTAGACGGTCGCGCGAAGAATCGGAGGGAAGCGCCTGGAAAAAAACTATAAAAATACCCTTTTAAAAATCATGGAAACTGAAAAGGTTATTAAGGACAGAACAATAACTGAAAATCATTCAGGAAATCGTTCAAATCTGAAAGAAGCATCGAAATGAAAAAGAAATAGGGAAAAGTACGACCAAATGGTTAAGAAAGTGGTGAGATAGTGAACTGAACATTTATTCTATTCTAATCGTATTGGCGTTTTTAAATACCTTTTTTAGCCCAAAATCACTCATGGTATATGGTATCGAGAAATAGTAATATGCATGAATTTTTGAGGGATCAAGGGAATATAGGTCATGTGAACAGATTATTTAATACAGTTTCAACTCAGACCAATACATAGTTCAAAATCTGCTAAAACAATTGTAAACTCTATTCCTCATTACCCATCCTAGATGTGTACTATACTGTACAATAAACCGTATTGGGGAAGAGCATAATGTTTCCAATTGTTTTCGCACATTTGACTTATGCAATAATTAAAATTGATAACTCACAATATTTCTCTATTCGTATATGAAAACAATCTCGAACATCAATTCGACAAAAAAAATTAAAAACAGAAACTTTCGAGTAAAAAAAAATACAAATAAAAAAATATGCCAAACAAAGATGACAAACATGACAAATTTTGTTCGTCTCATTGTTTCTTTCTAGACAATGTTTATCTTTCAAACTCCCATTATCATCTACCATGATGTCCCTTTAACAACTCCCACAAATTAATTCCCTATTTTATAGATTCAAAGAAAAATCCTCCAATTAATCCATTCATACTGTATTTCCGTCTCTCATCATATCCCTAATTTTGTGACATTTCCACCCAAATCTGTACAAAGTTTATCACTACTATAACATCGTAATTAGCGAGTCTTTTGATATTTTTGAACTGACCTTTAAAATGCTATTTTGACTATTTGATGAGATGTGAAACCCATTTTCCCCCCTTTTTAACGACTCTCTTTTGACTATACACTATTTACAATTCTACCTCAAACGACAACCACAAGCTACCCCTCAAAAGCTACTCTCACAATATCAATCTCTCTTCACCAAGAAGAGAGCTTTCCCTTTCTCCCCCTACGTCCTCTCCCTCTCCTTCCCACCCTCTTTCTCTCACTCTTTCTCTCCCTCCTGGTTTCATAATTTTGATGGACAATTTGAGTTCCTCCTCTCCTTCAAAGCTAAGAACTCCCAAACTAGTGAATTAACAATCACAATTTTTTCTCAAGCCTGACACCTACCTCTCCCTCTCTCTCCCCCTTTTTTACTCTCTCCCATCACTCTCTCTCCCCGTCGCTCTCTGCCTTTCTCCCTCTCTCTCCCTCAACACTCACACGTACTACCTCACATGAACAGGAACCACAGAAAGTAGCGTCTTATATTCCTAAAAGTCCTCCCTGTAACCAAAGAATTACGTTGGAACCCTATAATTTCTCTCCCACTCTTTCCCTTCCCTCCTCTCCCTCCCCTCTCAATCCTCTCCATCCTCTCCCTCCTCTCCCTCTCGTCTCCCTCCCATCTCCCTCCCCTCCCCTCCTCCCCTCTCCCTCCGCTCTCCATCCCCTCCCTCCTTGGAAACCTCAATAATTACTTACTCCTTTATCTCAGAAGCCAGGAGCTCCTGGATTGCGAGATCGAGTGCCTCACTTTTCTTCCACTTTTCCGAGCTTTTATAACTGTCTCCTTTAAAACTTTCTCTTTTAAAACTTTCTTTCCCAGTCGGGTTTTCGATAAACATTCGATTTCCCAAACGCATTTGCGACAGTATCTCCGAAACTAAAAACTCTTGTTGCCCGTTTATTTTCGCAGATTTTTTGTTAATTTTCACTAAAACCGGAGAAACAATTTCCGTTAAAACTTCCGTGACTCCGTTTAACTCTCCCTCATTTACAATTTTTGTCTCAACTGTAACTGACAATTTGTTTTTAACAAAGGATCCACCAACTTTTTTTTCTTTCTCCTCAACATCAGTTATCACAGTAGTGGAAGAATCAGATTCTACAATCGTCATCTCCTCTTTTCCCTCCCTCCCCTCCTTCACATCTTTCTCCTCCTCAATTTCTTCCTCCACCGTCAGAAAACTGGCGTCCATTTCCACCTCTATATCCTCCACCTCCCCCTCATTCTCCTTCTCCTCCTCCTTCTCCTTCTGCTCCTCCTCCCCCTCCTCCTCCTTCTCCTTCTCCTCCTCCACTTTCAGAAAACTGGCTTCCATTTCGGCCTCTACCTCCTCCTTGGAGGGAACCACAACACAGTCTGTGAGAGGGTCGTAGAGAGAGTCGATTTCCCCAACATTAAGAAAATATTTAACAAGTCGATGGACTCGGTCGTCTCCAAGAAGAGCTCGGTGTTCTCCGGGAACCCCGACTCGGAAAATTGCTTCAAAACCGTCACCCTTTAACAAAGAAAAAGAATCGAAAACAAAAAGAAAAAGAATTGAAAACAAAGAAAAAGAATCGAAAACAAAAAGAAAAAGAATCGAAAACAAAAAGAAAAAGAATCGAAAACTAAAAGGAAAAGAAGCGAAAAAGAAAAAGAAAGAAGCGAAAAGGAAAAGGAAAGGAACAAAAACAAAAAAGAAAAGAAAGGAAAACAAAAAAGAAAAGAAAGAAAAACAAAAAGAAAAGAAAGGAAAAACAAAAAATAGGAGGGAAGACGAGAATGAACAATAAATTCGGTTCCGAAGAAAACTTCTAGTGTAAAATCCCATCAACTCCATCAAAAAAAAAATGGAAAAATAAATAAAAACGAAAAAAAAAGGGAAGACGAAAAGAAATTTAAGTTCGACCTGAAGAAAACTTTTAAGTTCAGCCCTACTTGTAAATTCGCATCAAATCTGTCACACTTATACAAGAAAGAGAAGAGAAAAAATAAAAAGAGTAGACAACAAACGAGGAAATGGAAAAAGTGGAGACAAAAAGAAATTGAAATTCCCAAATCGTAAAATGGCGTCAAGTCCATCACCCCTTAAAATACAAATAAAAAAAGAGGGAAGACAAAGAAATTTAAGTTCGATCCAACTCGTAAACTCACATCAAATCCATGAAAAGAAGAAAAAAAGACGAAAAAAGAGGAGACGAAAATAAATTGAGTTCAATAAAACTCGTAAAACCACATCAAATCCGTCACACTTAAAAAACAGGAGAAAAAAAACATTTTTATTGAAATACATTGATAAGAAATAGTGAATGAACAAAAACTAAAGAGTAAGAAAAATGAAGTACTAAGAAAAAAGTGCATGTTTTGTACTGCTGGACACATAATTGTGTTCATTGCCCGGCAACATTAGTCTGGAGGAATTATTACCATTCAAGTGAAATTAGTATCAACAATATTAATAACATTTAATTGGCGTGATTTTCTAATTACTAATAATGTTAATAATTGGTAATGTTAATAACTATTGACAATAGAAATAACATTAATTTAGTACAGGGTGGTGTCCCAAATTGTAGTCCACTCCCTCAAATAGTGTTAATAACACTACACTAATTTTTTAGCCAAAAAAAAGGTCGAATGGACTGTGTAGACTGCCCATCACTACATGTCACATGCTGTAAGTATGTATGTATGTATGTATGTATGTATGTCATACGAGTATATGTTATGCACGTGTGTATGTATGTATGTCTGAATTTATGTATGTAAGTTCTAAAAGATTTTTTGGTTGAGACAGGAACACTACTGACGAAAATTTAGAAAAGCGAATGGATATGCAAAACAGAAAGAAAAAACAAAGGACAAAAAAGACAGCATTATAATATTACTGATAGGGAAAAACATTAAAAAAAAAAAAAAACTCACTTTTGCAGATTCTGCCGGAACCGTTCCGTCGCCCTCCACGTTTACAAATTGAGCCTAAAAAATGAAACCCATATAAAAAAACCAAAAATAGAACAAAAAACAATGATAAAATAAAAGAAAAAGGTTGATTGATAAACAAAAACAAAAAAAAGAGAGGTAATCAAAGTAAAACACAGGTCTAATACAAAAACAACACAGGAGAAAGAGGAGGAGAAGGAGAAAGAGGAGGAGGAGAGGAGGAGGAGGAAGGAAGGAAGGAATGGAATGGAAATGGAATGGAATGGAATGGAAAAATGAAAAAACTTAAAAATCCTAAACCCCTTACAAATCCTAAAAAAAACCCAATTATTTTAGTTACCTCCGTATGCAGAATGTCCTGAAAGTCGTTGATGGGCGATGTTTCCGAACCGTAGCTGCAAATGAATAAATTAAAAAAAATCATATAAATAAATAAATATAAAAAAAAAAAAACAAATAATAATAAAAACACATAGATAAAAACATATAAACGTAAACAAAAAAACCAAAAAAACAAAAAAAAATGCATTTGCAACATGTGTAAGATAAACGAATAAATAAAGTTTAAAAAAATGACAAAAAACTCAAGCGACTACATTGTTCCCAAAAAAAAAAAAAAAAACTCAAAACTCTGAAGATTTTTTTTTTTTCCAAAATTTGACCTGTTCTATAGCATATTTGTCATAGGAACAACAAATAATTTTAATAATTTAAATCATATTACTATAATAATTATTGCAATTATAATTATAATAATAATTACTGTTATTTCAAAAGATTGATGTATCAAAAACGATAAATGAGGTATAAAAAATTATCCATTATTTTTGAAAACCTAAAAAACCCTACGGATACAGGATTTATTTAAAAATAAAATAATAATAATTTAGCTTTGAAAAATTCAATTGTAAAAACATTTAATTCTTAAAGATCAAATAAAGGAGCAAAGAGTAAGGAAGAGATCGGAAGAAGGAGGGAGGGGAGACGGGGAGGGGAGAGAGAGAGGAGATCAGAGAGGGAAGGGGGTGGAGGGAAGAACTCACCTGGTATGAAAAGGGGTATCCAAACCCAAACCATAAATAGAGTAGAATTTTACAGAATCCGGAAGTTTGGCTTTACTCCAAATTGCTCGCGTCTCATTGGCCCAATCCACTATCTCTTTACTGAGGGGTAGAGGGATAGTATTTCCTCCCAGAGTCACCTGTTTCAAATTTTTCAAAAAATTGCAGTTTCTTTTAGGCTTTTTCTCCCTTTTTTTTTTTTTTTGGAGTAAAACTACGCTATTTTTTTTGGTAAAAATCAACTATCTTTTGGTGAAATTCAACTATGTTTTCGTAAAAATTTTAGCTAATTTTCAGTCAAATTAAATTATTAAAAAAAAAGAAAAACACGCAACTATATTTTAGTAAAAATCAACTAGTTTTAAGATAAAAAATGAAAAAAAAATGATTAAAAATTCGTCTACACACCTTCCCTATTTTTTTCCCTTTTTCTTTCTTCTTTTCTAATCATGACCTGAAAATTTGATCTAAATTAAACCCCTAAAAAAAAAGCTTCTCCCCCCCCCCCCAAAAAAAAATAAACCCTAAAACAAGGGGGGGGGAGGAGGGGGGGAGGGAGCGGTCCACCTGGAACCCTTCAAAAAAAAAGGTTTAAGGCTAAAATTTTGTTTTAATAATTGAAGAATTACAGGCTCCAGGGAGAAAAGAAAAACAAAGAGAGAGGAGAGAGAGAGAGAGAGAGAGAGAGAGAGAGAGAGAGAGAGAGAGAGAGAGAGAGAGAGAGAGAGAGAGAGAGAGGGAGAGAGAGAGAGA
>JBBHKE010002952.1:391621-420797 GCA_037447655.1 Zygnema cylindricum
AGAGAGAGAGAGAGGGGGAGAGAGACAGAGGAGAGAGGAAAAGAGAGAGAGAGAGAGAGAAAGAGAGGAAAAGAGAGATAGAAAGACAGGGAAGAAGAGGGAGAGAGTGATGGACAGAGAGAGAGTGGGAAAGAGAGACAGAGAGGAAAAGAGGAGAAAGAGAGGGAGAGAGAGAGAGCCAGAGGGGGAGAGAGAGAGAGAGAGAGAGAGAGAGAGAGAATCCTCACCTCTGAATGGAGAAGCAATGGCAATCCAGGAGGAAACATGGGCAGACACATCTTCTTGGTGCAATGAAACAAAAGATTTCATAACCAAACCTCCCATCGAATGAGTGATAACATTTACTTTTTTTCCCGTCGACTCATGAATCGACTTCAATTTTTCGCGAAATGCATCCATTGTCTCGCCTAATCTGCAAAAAAAACGTAGAATATTAATAATAATAATAATAATAACAATAATAATAGTAATCCCGGGCCATTAAGGAAATTAATAGAAACGGAAATGTAAGACGAAAGAAAGAGAAGAAAGAGGAGAAAGACAAGGGAGACAAGCGAGAAAGAAAGGCAAGAAAGACAAGAGAGGAAAGAACAAAAAAGAAGACAAGAAAGACAAGGAGAAGGAAAGAAAAAGAAGGAAGACAAGAGAGAAAAGAAAGGAAGGAAAGACGAAGAACGAGAAGGAAGACGAGAAAGACCAAAAAAGCAAGAAAGACAAGAAAGACAAGGAAGACGAGAGAAACGAAAGACGTGAACGAAAAAAAAGGCAAAAAAAACCATCATTATTATGATCCCTCGAGGTATTCTTGTCCTACAGATCCTCTTGCACATGCGAGGACAATGAAGGAGTTAAGAGTTAATGATCGGTAATAAATAACAGCACCCAAACCAGCAATCCCAGAGAGAAAGAGAGAGAGAGAGAAAGAGAGAGAAAGAGAGAGAGAGAGAGGGGGGGAGAGAGGGGGAGAGAGAACGAGGGAGGGAGGAAGAGGGAAAGAGGGAGAATGAGAAAAAGCGGGAGAGGGAGAGAGCCAGGGAGAGAGATTGAAAGAGGAGGGGCGAGAAAGAGAGGTGGATAGAGAGGGGGCGCCACAAATGAAGCAATCCTACTCGAGTAACGACAGTATGTACAGTAGAAGGTCACACAGTACCAGAATTAGTGTGGATCTAACCCTAATATGCTCAACATTAGAATGAGGCCACATTGGTATGTGTCTAAAAGTAGGACCAATGTAAAGAAGAGTCATCCATAATTCTACTTTAAATAAGTATTAAATAAATTAGTATTAAACAAACAATTAACTTCAAAAATGATACTCAAATCTCGTAAAGATAATATTAGAATAAGAACAAACAATTATTATTCCAGACCATACCACCCAGAAAACTTTTAAATCCAAGTTGGTGGATTCCTTCCCTCCTAAACAGTCTACTTTTCTGCAAATGTGGTGAAAGTGGTTCATAATAAATTTAACATCCATACTAAAATACGGAATAAAAGAGTGAAAGAAAGACAGACAGAGAGAGAGAGAAAGAGAGAAAGAGAAAGATAGATAGAGAGACTAGATAGTGGTTAGGGATGAAACCTGTTGCTTTGGCGAAAGTCGTATCCAAAACCAAAAAGGTTTTCACCATCCACATATCCCCATTTTCGCATTTCCACCATCATCTTGTGGTAGTACATCACCATGTCCAATGGAATTTTCTGCAAACAAATCAAAAATGTATTTTCAAGTACAAAAAGGGAAGCAAATAATGAAACAATTTTCAAGAAAAAAGGAAGCAAATATTTAAAGAAGAGGCATTAGTCTTGTCTGTAACTTTTGATATTTTCAGAATTCCTAATTACTATCAACATAAAGGTTATAAAATAAAGGTTCAGAGACTTTCCTGTTGCTCTGACTCGACCTAAATACCAACCTAAAAACCAAAATAAGAGCTGGCAACTAAAGACAAAAATAAGAGTTGGCAACTAAAAACAAAAATAAGAGTCGACAACTAAAAACAAAAATAAGAGTTGGCAACTAAAAACAAAAATAAGAGTCAACAACTAAAAACAGAAATAAGAGTCGACAACTAAAAAAAGAAATAAGAGTCGACAACTAAAAAAAATAATAACGAAAATAAGTGTTGGCAACTAAAAACCAAAATAAGAGTTGACAACTAAAAACCAAAATAAGAGTCGACAACTAGAAACAAAAATAAAAGTTGGCAACTGAAAACAAAAATGAGAGTCAACAAACTAAAAACGAAAATAAGAGTCGGACAACTAAAAACCAAAATAAGAGCTCGTAAAAAGAAAAACAGTTGGCAACTAAAAACTAAAATAAGAGCTAAAAGTAGAGGTAATAAGTATTTTTCTGAATTCTTACCAAGTCTGGATCCAATGAGTCACAAGCATATAATCCAAAGTTATCCTGTGGGACTTCAATGTGACTGGAGGGATCGAGGGACTCCGTTTTCCCTGCAAAAATTTACAAATTAAACAAAAAAAGGAACCTCATAAGCAAACAAAAAACCTGATAAACAGACAAGAAACCAAAATTCAACAAAACAGAAACCGCAGAAACGAATAAAGAAAATGAAATACAACAATCGGCAGCTTTAAAACGAGACACTATCCATCACCTATAGAATAAACTCAATCACTCCCACCGTAAATAGTGTGGAAAAATTCTATCTGTAGGCGCAGGTTATATAAGGTTTGCACATAATTTAGTGTGGATTGCAACAACCACTAAAGACAAAACATGTGGATAACAAGCATGCATAAAGATCTTGAAATTTTTGCCTTGGTTTTACATTTTTGAACATGAATTAGTGGTGAAACATACTTAATTTTCTTCCACACTAATAATAGGCAGCCAGAAATTTATAATATGTGGTTTTCTCATTTGGATTCCGGAAATTTTGATCTTAGTTACGGAATATGAAGGTGGATCTTTTTTAAACTAATTAAGAAAGCTTACCTGGAAAGCTATATCATTTCAAAATTAATCTGCAAAAAAATATAATCACATACATTTATTATCACACATCATCACACATATACATACATATATATGTATACATGAGAATCATGATGTTTATATGTTTATATGACATAATATTACGTATATATATACACGCAATACCATCATACGACTGATACCATATCGTTCATTACGCTATACACACCATTACCGCACGACACAAACAAACATACGCAAACACGTATATATACGGAAACACGCGACATTACGCAAACCGCGAATACCGCACATGACATTTATTGATGATTGACATATGCATGACCATGATGATGAGATATCATGATGATGATGTATGGCCGATACAGATGTCGATGCATGATGTCATATGACATATTTTAAAAGATTAGGAAATATTTATGCAATTACGATGCATATGTGACATTTATTACGATGAGATGATGAGATGATGATGTGCAATACGATATTATTGAGATATTTTGAGAGACGATGACCGATGCGAGAACGACATTTGATGACACGATAAAAACATCGATGATAAATTCATGACGATGATTCATAACGATGATGACGATTTCGATGCAAAACATTTGATAAACGATGTTAAACACGATGCAACATCGACGATTATCGATAAAAAGTGATAAAAATGTTGATAAAAACATCATTTACGATGATGCGAACGATGACACGATGATCGATGGTTCGATCGAGGAACATTTAAATGATACGGAAGATACAGATGGATGATAGATGGGGGAAGAGGGATGAGGAAGAGGGAGGGAGAGAGAGGAAGAGGAAGAGAATGAGAGAGAGAGAGAGAGAAGGAGGAAGAGGGAGGACGCAATGGAATGGAGGAAACAATTACAAACCATACCAGTCTCAGGATTGTATTTGGACCACAATTTGCTCCGGAACTCGTGATCGGCTCTCACGAGTCGCACCCACACCCTCTCCCTCTTCTTCCCCTCGTTGTCCACCGCATTTAGTATGGATCCCCCGATGCCGGGAACCAGCAGCACGGGGTCCGGAAGACTCGCAGCAGAGTCAACGCCAAAGTCAACGCCAGAATCGGAGGTAGGAGGAGAATTAGGGTTAGGGTTTGGAGTCCTCCGCCATGGGAAAGACCAGGAGATGGATAATCGGGGAGCCATGGAGGAGGGAGAGGAGGGAGAGGAGAGGGGAGAGGGAGGAGAGAGGGAGGAGAGAGGGAGGAGAGAGGGAGGAGAGGGAGGAGAGAGGAGAGAGAGGGAGGAGAGAGGAGAGAGAGGGAGGAGCGAGGGAGAGAGGGAGGAGAGAGGGGGGAGAGAGGGAGGAGAGGGAGGAGAGGGAGGAGAGAGGAGAGAGAGGGAGGAGAGAGGAAGGAGAGAGGGAGGAGAGGGAGGAGAGAGGGGAGAAAGAGAGAGAAGAGAGAGAGAAGAGAGAGAGATACAAAGACAGGGAAGAAGAGGGAGAGAGAAAGAGAGAGGGGAGAGAGAGAAGAGGGAGAGGAGAGGGAGGAGAGAGGGGGGAGAGAGAGAGAGAAGAGAGAAAAAGAGAGGAAAAGAGAGATAGAAAGACAGGAAAGAAGAGGGAGAGAGAGAGAAGAGAGAGAGAGAGGAGAGGGAGGAGAGAGGGGAGAGAGAGAGAAGAGAGAAAAGAGAGACAGAGAAAAAGAGAGGAAAAGAGAGAGATAGAAAGACTGGAAAGAAGAGGGAGAGAGAGAGAAGAGAGAGAGAGAGAGGAGAGGGAGGAGAGAGGGGAGAGAGAGAGGAGAGAGAGGGAAGGGAGAGGAGAAAAGAGCGAGGGAAAAAGGGACAGGAAAAAAGAGAGAAGGAAAGAAAGAGGAGAACAGAGAGAGGAGGAAAAGGGACAGGTTTAAAGAGAGAGGAAAAGGGACAGGTTTAAAGAGAGGAGGAAAAGAGACAGGAAAAGATAGAGAGGGGAAGAGAGAGAAACAAAAAACAGGAAAAAGAGAGAAGAAGAAGAGAGAGACAAGAAAAGAAACGGAGGAAACTTGTTTTCTAGGATAGAAAAATAAACTATTTTTGGATGTCACAGGGTGTGTGGTTATGTCACAGGGGAGAGGGAGGGAGAGAGAGAGGGAGGGAGAGAGAGAGGGAAGGTCTTCTGTCACATTTACCCTAAAACAATGAAGGGGCAACAAATATGAAAGTATGAAACATCATTGCTGACGTCAGATGGATAGTGAAGCGTAAATGGAAGGTACGGAGATAAAATGTTACCTGCTCCCAATTGTACGGTCCGTACACTGTCAGATGGCGTACATAAAAAGTACATTTTGTGTTTGATTGTATGTACGTTGTTGCATTGTTGGCTTTCGGATAACTATTTTTGCTTTTTTTGCCTGCCCTAAAATCTGTGACGTCATATTCCGTTCTTTTTGTTTTCGTACTTTTCGTTTTTTAATTTAAAGATTTACGGATTCGAAATTTTGTACCTCCAGTCGGTGAAGAGGACAAACATGGTAAAAATTATAAATTAAGTACATGCTACAAAATTTTCGTACGCTTTATGTACTCATATGTACTTTATGTACTTTTGAAATTTGAAGCAATGACAAAAAGCAAGAACACCATCTAGTTAAGGAATTACTGCAGTATGCTTATCTTACGTGTCATCTCCTCAGTGGTTTAAAAAAGGTCTAAAACTATAACTTGAAAGTACAGTGCATTACAGATTTACAGTACACCGTGAATCGCTATTAGTGTTATTGTTTTTTTTTCCACTTAAAACATCTTTTCTTCGTACACGATGGTCGGATCATGGATCTGACGGTTGCGATTTAAATCCAAGATTTCCACCTTCCGATTGGCAGTCTCTGTGTGAAAATTGGACTAGTGTGTACGGAGAAAAGATGTTTTAAGAGGCGAAACAATTGTTAACCCTAACAGCGATACACGGTGTACTGTCTTCCCTAGGACTAATCATTTTCAATTCTAATAACGGTAATCCACGTGGCAGATCCAGTCATCACGCGCTATAGGCTAAGCGGAACGAGGAACAGGTCAGCCGTACATCTTTACAGCACAGGGGATCAATGTCGTATATGATGAATTGACGGTACAAAAAGTGTACAATACATCAATTATTTCGTACAGTATTTTGCGGACAAGCAGCCTGATCCAAAAGACCAATGAAAGAGCTCTATCTCGTAGGATCAAAGATTTGCACCGACATTTTCTGTGGTACCTAACCACCGCAGATTTTCATGATTTCATCCCATTTTCGATTTTTAAAAACAAATCGTCGTTTTTTTTTTCTTTTCTTTTTTTGCCAGCCACAATTGTACTTTTGAAGATTGGGACTTTGGGGCTCAACTTTGTTTGGCGCTAAAACGGCAGATAGGTTTTACTGTAGTATGGTGACGCTCCATAGGTTATTTTTCCCAGTTTCACGGAGTAGTGATCCGCCCGTCGCAAGTGTGCCACGTCATTTATCCCGAAAACCGCGCAGCTAAAAGTCGGAAAAGCCATTAAGATACGCTTGTTTATGATTTCATTGGTGAAAAGGTACATAGATTTGCTGTCACAAGTACAGTGCCTCCTAAACGACGGAGCTCTTTTCCACCTCCCTCAGATGAACCTCAATAGGTAGGGGTCCACAAAGCTAGGAGTACCACGAGGTGTAATCTGACACGTGGCAAATGCTTTTTTGGGTACGTTGTCACGACAAAACGTGATGGTCCCGCACGTGGATAAAATAGATAGGGAATGGTTGCCGATACCAAAAGATTTGCTTCGGACACCAATCGAGTTAGGTACACCGTGAATCGCTATTAGTGTTAATGTTTTTTTTGTCTCATAAAACATCTTTTCTCCGTACACACATGTCGGATGGTGGATCTGACGGTTGCGATTGAAAGGTAAAATTACGAGCTTCTTACTGGAGGTTTCATATTTAAAATCGGACAAGTGTGTACGGAGAAAATACATTTTTAATTGGCGAAAAATTATTAACACAAATAGCGATGCCCAGTATGTAGTACGTACTGAACTCTTTTTCTGGGCCATAAAGAGTACAGTACATACTGTACTGTATAGTTGTCGTCTGTTTTTAACAGACGTTAACTTTTACAATTTTTGTACACGAGTATTGCTATTATTGTTTATGTTTTTCCCGCCACTAAAAACATATTGTCTTTGTGCACACTTAGCGGATTCATAATCCGACGGTCGAGATTGAAAGGCAATAATCTCGCCTTCCGATTGGCGGTCTCCAATCACAAATTGAATTACTGTGTACGCAAAAAAGATAATTTAAGGGGCGAAAAAAACCTTTACATTAACAGTGATACACGGTGTAGTTTTAGGACCAAGGCGGGATCCGTACATCAAAAGTATCGCAGTGTATCGTTATTAACGTCAATGACACTCTAAATTTTAGCCCTTGAACGTAAAATAGGGTGAATGAGGGTGAAGTTCCATCATACGTTTCTGTAATCGTAAGGCCAACGCTACAGATCGGGTCGATGAGTCGATGTTCCATCACGTAGACTCTGTAAACCACGTGTTATAAACTGACTGACGCCAAGCAAGCTACGATCCGATAGTGAATATCTTTCAGATTTTGAGCACAGACAAACTTAACTTCAAATCTTATTTTGCGTACCATGGACCTGCGAACGAAATCATCATACGACAGAACTTTTATACTTTTTGCAGACGCCAGTCTGTACGCCAGCTCATATTTTAGGGTTTCGAAAAAAAATCCTTTGAGAGAAATAGTGTGACGAACAAAAGTTACCGAAAATTGCGTGACGAAGGAATGTTACGAATTTTCGTTTTTATTTTCGGTTGTATTTTGGAAAGCGCGTGTCATGTGCAAATCTTACGTTTTCCATCATGACACATAGCTTAATCGTCCAGCATGTCACAAATTTTATTTTTTTGTATCTGCCAACCCACCTCGACCTCCTCGAGGTAGGTTGACAATTACAGAGAAAAATGAAGCGAACTACTCGCAAACATCCGACGACCAGTATTACCTCCAAGACCTTCGGAGAGTATCGGCAAGATTCTCTGTCGTGTTGTTTTTCGTATAAAAACAAAATAGGCGGTACAATTTGGTACAAAGAGTCGCGGATTTATGTAAACTACGCCACTTTTCGCCTGATGGAACGTCACCCTGAGGGTAGAATTCCATTAGGTAGTCACAGTAAATGTACGAAAAATTCTACTAGCAGTGTTTACTCGAAGACTATTCTATTTTGTCGACCAGTAACAAACCTTCATCAATTATGATTGGCGCCACGTAGGTTAGAGTCCAGATTTTGAAAATCTTAAAGAAAATCTTCAAACAGAAAGTTAGAAAGAAATATATGTACGACCGGAGGAAGTTAATGATTCGTACATAAAGTTTGAGTCCAGATTTTTGATTTTGAAAATGGAAATCAAAATTTCGAAACGCAATGGCAAAAAGACGCGGCAAACTTTGAAGGTCGCGGCAAACTTTGAATGTCGGTGGATGTCAGACCGAGCGTGCGAAAATATTTTCGGCTCATCGCCATCTAGCGTGGCAAGCGGCACATGGACTGTACGACGTAGGCAAATTGCTTGTACGACGTGTAGACCTGTGATCGCTTGTTCAAAGCGGACATTTTTTTGCATTTTCACGTGTACCAATGGCACACGTCTAGTATCGTACAACTCTCTTTGCGAAGAGAGTATCATCACACTAGATGATGTGCACGATTGCTTCGCGGATCTGAAAAAGTGGAATATGTAACGGCCAGGAATTACGCCTACATCATTGGAGCTTCCCGACAGCTTTCTAGTAACGATATTTCGTCTGAGAAAAAAAAAAGGTAATGCGTGTTATGGACCTGTACGAAAACGTACAGCGTCTAGTAACGAACCACACTTTTCGTCTAATAAAATTATACCATGAGACCAGTTTATTTTTTATCGACGCCAATAGTTTTAAAGGTTCAAAACCATCCACGTCATTTGGAACTAAACTAAAATTCCCCACTGTAATAATGCCTTTCCACGAGTGCAACTCATTTTTTCCTGTTCAAAGACTATGTGCCAAGAAAAGAAAAGATTTGAAGGAAAAGATGAAAAGGGAAATATCGTTAATGCTTTATTATTGTTTGATGAAAAGTAAAAAAAACTAGAGAAAATTGAGAAAGAAAGAAACCTCAAAATGAAAGAGGAAGATAAGTGGAAACAAAAAAATGGTAAACTCTATAAATCAGGAAGCAATGTGGTGTTAAGTTTTAAGGGCAACAATTTTCCACGAAATTTAAAGCCAACGGCGTAACCTTGTCAATGTGACTACTCTACAATGATTGTTATTGGATTTTATAACACTAATCTGGTCAATGCTTTTTTTAGCCGAAAAACATAGAATAGTATATACAATTGCGGACGATACACACATTATTGGCCCTTTAGACCAAGTTATACCGGCCTATAACTTTTTCAAGGATCGTTTCGCCAAACTCAACCTTACTGTCCAGCACTATTAAGTGTGTTGATTGGTGTACTTGTGCTATTCCTCCTCTTTTCACTCTCCCTCTCGGTTTTTAGACGACTTCTCAATCCGAAGACATTCGCGTGTTGGGTTGCCCGCTCAGTCCGGATCCTTTCGTGTCCCAATTTATTGATTCTGCTCTGATTCTTCAAACAGCTTTGTCCCACGTGGACGACCTCCCCAACCTTTAGGATCCCCACGTGCCTTTTCCTCTTTTGACACGATGTTTCCCCCACTGCCCCACCTACCTTTTTCCCAATTCCCCTCCCACCCCAACGTTTGTGTCCTCCCTTTCTGCCTTTGATGATCGCCTCATGGAAGTCATTCACACTGTGTTACGTCGTGGGGCTTTTGATCGCGAGTTTGGGCTTGCACCTCACCTTCAGTCCTCTCTTCTTGTGCTTGTTGGTAGTTTTGGTTTACTATCGACGGCACGTGTTGCTCCCACTTCATATTTATGAAGTTGATACCTTGTCGCATCCACTATTGTCTCTTGTATTTTGGCTTGGGACACTTCTATTCTTTATACCGCTGTCCCTCGTGTTTCCCACGACGTGTTTGCCTTCCAACGGTTCTTTTTCGGTGTGTCATGTTCTATTCCTCTTGTTGTCACGGACATGCATGTCCTTTCAACTCTTACGATGACATCAATGGCGTGTGTTCAAGAATCTATTTATGATCAGGTTGTCGCCACCATTAAGACCGAGCTTCTCGAGACGCTTCCTTCCAATTATTCGCATGCACGCTTCACCCTTTCTCTCTTTTAGCGGACCGGGTTATGGAGCTTGGCTATGGGCTACCCCTATTTAATCCACCCTCCGTTTCACGTCGGCCCTATTCACCACGACCCTCATGTTTCGGCTTGGCCTCCGTTACCCACCTTTGCTTGGCTCTCTTGTGTGCTCGTGTGACCGCGTTTTTGAGCCCGACGGCTTCCATTTCGTTGCTCCCACGGGGGCGAGTTGATTCAGGCGCACGACACTATTTGGGACACCATCGCGACTATCACTTTCGAGGGGGGGTTTTTCTGTTGGTCGGGAGGTTTCCCACGTTATTCTTTCGCGTTAGATTGACATTGAACTACTTGGTGGTGCGCGTTGCATATCTGTTTACGTTGTTTTGGCGAACCCTACCTCGGATACAATCGGCAGTCAAACACCTCGGAATGTCGGTGTGGCCGCACTTGACGAGGCTAGGAAGGAGCGTGATTATACCCACCACAATGCTCTAGGTGGCTTTATTCCGATGGCGGTCAAGGTATTTGGTTGTTTGGTGTGGCTTTGCTTTGTGCTTGTGGGCGGCGCTCGTTGGAGCGTCAAGGACCTGGGAGCCCTATTGTTTTAGTCCTTACTTCTATATATTGTCAACGTTTATATGTGGCCCTACAACGAGTGCCCGCTTCTATCCTCCTTTGATTGTCTATTGTTGTTAGGATCGTCGGCGTGTTCTGGAACTTCCTCCCAGTGCTCCTCCGAGATTCAACAACTTACGAGCTTGCTTTTCGTAGGTTTTGAGTTATGTTGGGGTTTGGTTAAGTCATTTCCTTTTTCACGCTCTATTTAGGTGTTTTTTTTAGGTTGTTGTTGCTTCTTTGGGTGTTTTTGTTTTACATGTCAACTTACTGTATATTCATTGCATTTACCTTGCTAATCCTTTTTGTTTTATTCCCTCCACATGTAGTGTTTCTAGTTTTAGCATTGCTGCCCCTTTTTGTTCCCGTGGACTCAGATGGTTTACCGTCGCGCTTTCTAATAAAGCCAGCCTTACCTTTATTTAAAATAAAAGGCATAATGTAGTGGACTTCAATTTGCCACATGCTTGCAATAAATAAGTATTAAATATTCTAAAATCGTATAAACACAAATAAATCCTTAACTCAAATAACGATGGGCATTATAGTGTCTAAAAGAACGGACCTGTAAGAGTGTAAAGTATTAAAAGTCAGAATTGCCATTAAAAAAAAAAGGTCAAAGGTAAGCTTACATTTAGTTTGCCATTGTACTTTCGTACCATAGTTCAAAAGTAGGCGTTTTTATGGTAGGCCTTTGGTCGGCGCCATTATCGTAAGTTGTGTTATGGGCTTTTCATGTGATCTTCTTAGATCACTACACCGCGAATCGTTATTAGTGTCAAAGTTTAAATAGTGTTGAAGAAAATCTAGCGTAGTTGATGCTAATGAAGAATTTGAAATTTTTAAAAAAGGTCTATTCTAATTTCGGCATTATGCTAATTTGGGAACAGCAAAAATGGAATATTCGCTGTACGATTATATACAATAATATATGTATCCGTACAAATTATCAGAAATCGTACGCCGTCCTGAAATTTAAATATTCTTACATGTCAGACTAGTTTACGTGTCAGATTAATCCCGTTTTTTTAACGCACGTTCCTATGCGTGCGCGCTTGATTTAATTCATTTTTTGTAAAATTTTCACTTGAAAAGGTACATTTATGTATGGTCTGACATTTACCATACACATAACTATTTAGATATTATCGTAATTCCGTTCTTTACGCTATTTTGCACAATACCGTAATTAACGTCAAGGAAAAATTAAAATCATGTATCCTATTTGAGAAAAAAAATCAAAATTTGAAGAACCCAAATTAGTGACTTTGACACCAATAACGATTCGCGGTGTACTTTGATCAGCGACCGCTCGATCGTCCGAATCTGACGGTGAAAACATTTTTTTTTGGTCCGAATGTTTTAATTGGTCCAATTTGTGATCCGAATGTTTTAATTGGTCCGAATAGGTCCGAATACAATATGGGTCTTAAGGTCATATTGTATGTTTTGCATACAATAAGAGTATTGTAAGGGCCTACTCTCACCTACTTTTGAACTATGTTTCGTACTAATGCTTATTGATAGTTTTATGTGTAATAGCAACGAGAAAAAAGTCAAGAAAAACAAAATTGTAGAAAAGCGTAAATAATAATAATAAGCATCGATGCTGAAATTGATTTCGAATAATAATTCTGAAAAGATATATTTGGAGACAACAAACAATGGTGATAAAAAATGACGAGTGAAAGTAGCTGAAAAAAAAAAAAAAAAAAAGAAAAAAAGCGAAAAATTTCAAAAAAAAAAAGACAGAATTAAAATTGCTTTAACCGAATGAAGGACATTCCCGGTTTTTTTTTCTCGAATAAAAAAGGAAAAAAAAAAGAAAAACAAAAACAAAAAGAAAAAAAATACTAAAAAACTGAAAAACAATATGCTAAAAATCGATACTGAAGAAGTGGTGAAAAAAAAAGGGGAAAAAGAAAAAAAAAGAACTATATATATGTAATAATAAAAAAAAAACCTAAAGTCAATCAAAATCACAAGCGTAATCTTTTGGCTTCATCCATAATGAAAAATCGAATTTTTTTTCTATCAATTTTTGTGTGGCTGGACCCGTTTGCTCCACAATCTGTCCCTCCAATGGGGTACCAAAAACAAAAAAAGTTGTCAAATTTCACCTATTTTTCACTTTTCTTTTTTTTTTTTTTTTTTTTAGGTTTTTAGATTTTCAGTTTTTTTTTTTTTTTAGGCGATTTCCAACAATTTCTCTACGATTAACATTTTTTTCCCTCGTACTTGTAACTAGAACGCTAACAAACAAAACCACTAAAAGACATAAACAGAAAATAACCTAACACGACCGTAACTTTTTCCAAAAATTGTTGAAGAATTTTTAAGCATTCATTTTTATGTTTTCTGGTTTCATATTCACTTCAATACGGGCCCCCGTTGCTATTTAGGGTTAGTGATTATTAGCATTACCAATTTATTAAATTAACTACACTATATCATGTTATCCCACGTGACTCATTATGGGCCACTCGACTGAATAGTTTTTTTAAAACTAATTTATAATGTTGTGTATAGGTAGCCTCTTACCAATAATCAATATGTACCTTTTTTCAGCCTACCAATAATCAAAATATCTTTTCACTATTATCTGTAAGGAAATTGTCGCGATATTTGAACGAATATCATCCCGATATGCGGAAAAATATCGCGATAACTGTACGGCATATACCGTACACCTGTTCTGTTTTGAATTGTACTTTTGGTCTTATAAAGTACGATTATTTTGTACATTAGTATTGCAAAGTCTGTACTGTAGTTCCCAATTTTTGTTCTACAAAGTACGGATTGGATTGTGATACGAGACATGACACACTATATAACGTATACAATATAATACTATGTAGTATTCAGTACTAGTGCATGGTACTACTATATATTTACAAATTTATTCGTCTCGGAGCGATATACAGGGCATCCTTGCCGTTCGATAACTGATATAATCGGTTATCAGAATTATCGCAATAGGAAGCTTACCGATACACAACACTACAAATTTAAAAAAAAACAAACTTATTAAATGTATTCCATCGACTTACAGTTATTAACTCTAAAACAATGGAAAGTGTACTGCAATTCATGTTCTTCCCATTACTATGACTAACCTAATCAAGATTACTTTTCTAGGCATAACAATTACAACAACATTACTACTTTACCTCCTTTTTATGTGTAAAGAACAAATTGAGAATTCCTAAGTTTATTTCCATACGAAAACCCAAAACTTGCCAACGAAAGGCACAAAACCCACAAATCCCTAAAAACCGACAAAACCCTAAGGACCTAAAAATCCTAGAAACCCACAAAACTAAAACAAAAGAACCATGGAAACGTACACCCACCTGCGAGTAAAGAGCGGCATTCGAAACGAGTACTGAGCGATCGAAAACGGTGAAGTCTCCCCCATCCATACAGGTCACCACCCCTCCAGCTTCCTCTACAATCTGCAATACAGAGGGAGAGGGAAACGAGGGAGAGTGAGAGGAAAGTTGAGGGAAGGAGAGAGAGAGAGGCGAGGGGAGAGGGGAGAGAGAGAGAGGGAGGAGAAATCTGTAAGATATTGTGTGTTTGTTTTGTTTTGTAAAATAACAAGGACAGCAGCGGCCATATCCCACAGCCTAAGGGAGAGGGGAACAGGGAGAGGAAGTTGAGGGAGAAGGCAAGAGAGAGGTTTGTAGGATGATTAATTTTTTGTAAACTTACAAGGACATCAGCAGCCATATTCCATGGCTTGAGGGAGAGGGAGAGGGAGAAGGGAGACAGTTGAGAGAGAGGGATAGGGAGAGGTTTGTACAAAAATGAGTTTTTTTTTGGTAAACCTGCAAGGACACTGGCAGCCATATTCCACCGCTTCTAAGGAGTGGGAGAGAGGGAGAGGGAGGGGGAGAGGGGGAAAGGAAGAAGCTGAGAGAGAGGGAGAGGTTTGTATGGAAATGAGTTTTTTTCTGGTAAAATTACAAGGACACCGACTGGCATATTCTGTGACATGAGGGAGAGGGAGAGGAGAGGGAAGTTGAGGAAAGGGGAGAGGGAGGAGGGAGCTGAGAGAGAGGGAGAGGGAGAGGATTGTACAAGAATGAGAATTTTTTCCGGGAAAACTTACAAGGACCCCGGCAGCCATATCCCACGGCTTGAGGCGGTATTCCCAGTATGCGTCCACCATTCCAAATGCGACGTGACACATGTCGACAGCCGCTGACCCGAGGCGTCGAACTCCCTGCTTGAATAAAACAAAATAAGAAAAAATGAATAGAAGTAGTAATATATGAATAAAAACAATAAATGTATAACAAAAACAAAAATGAACAAAACAAAAATAAGAGTGAGAGGGAAAGAGAGAGGGAGAGGGAAAGGGAAGGAGAGTGAGAGGGGAAGTGAGTGGGGGAGAGAGGGAGTGGAAGCAGGAGACAGAGTGGGAGAGGGAGAGGGAGAGTGTGATAGACACCAAATTCTGATGTTTCTAGAAAGATAAACAAAGAGAGGAGAGCCGGTGGACCCAAATTCTCATATTTTTTGAAAGGCAAATAAAGAAACAAAAATCCATTTGAGAAAGTGAAAGCAGTGACATTGGTTTTTGAAAGGGAAAGAAGTGTGTGGTGAACGCAAATTCATCCAACGGCACATACAACAAAAGAATAATAATCATAGAAAATAACTGCGCGTTTACCCAAAACCCAAAAAAGAAAAAGATATAAAAATTATCTGAAGGTAGAAAAACACATATAAAAAAAGATGAAAGCAATAAGATTAATTTGTGAGAGGGAGAAGATAGCGGACCACCATGCCCATCTTTCATGCAAAGACAAACATATATATATATATATATATACACACAAACACACACACACACATATGAAAGCAGTAAAATTGGATTTCAAGAGTGAGAATGTGGTCATAATTATTGTTCCATGTTCCCAAATTGACCACCATATTCAAGCCGTGGTAAACTCACTAAAAGTGAAAACAGAACTACTGAGTTTTTGAAGTTTTTGGAGGCAAGACTGTACAAAAATTTGAGAGCTCAACCTTCTCTCACTAACTGGAAAAGATGTTTACTTTATAATATGTTTCGTCAGGCATTCATGTTAATGGAAAGTCCACCATTCCTCGCTGTTAGAGTTAAACACACTCACTCAACTGTGTGTTTCTATTCAACCAAATCGACAAAATGTGTTAACAATTACCAAGTAAAGAAGTGAACAGCATGTCCTCACATCACTCAACTCTAAAATAGCATTATTGGTTCCAATTTCGCGTTGATAGTGTAACATTTTCACTCTAACAGCCATGAACAGTGTACTACACCCTGAATCGGACCCGATTAGTGTTATTAACGCTAGTAGAGGTTCATGGTGAACTACACTGGCCATGCTATTGAAGCTAACGACTCTAATTCGAGCAAGTGTTTTTTTGACCCAAAATCATAAGTTAATGTTGATGACACTAGTTAATTAAGTGGCCTATACTGAGCAAACTCTAAGGAAGTGTTAACACTAATAATTCACTAACTCTCAGAGCAATGTAGGAACCCAAAAAAGGAAAATAAAAATAAAAAGCCAAGAATCTGGGGCCAGAAATAAACGCACCCGACTGACATCCGAGAAGTGTTTGAAAAGCTCGATATTGGTAGCCCAAGCCTCATCGTGTTCATATCCAAAACCTGTTACTAGAAGTGATTTTTCCACCTGTCGAACCCAATTACCATAGACAAAACGAGTCAAATTCCAATCAAGAACCTGATGGAAGTGCACTCATCTACAGTATACACATTATAGAACATCGGACATTGTCAGGCCATAGTTATATGTGTGGAAACTTAGGCCACATAATAAGTTTGTAACTGTATATCTACACAAAATTTACTAAGTAATATACAGATTTTATTAGTAACGAACCGAGAACGCATAATATAACTTAGATGAGTTCATAGCAAAAGAAAAACTTCTAAGGTTAAAACTTTTTTTCCATAATAACCCAATGGAAGAAAACATGTAAGGAAAAACTACCTTATCATTCGTACTGACATGAATGGGCTTTCCATCACAAAATGCACCAGTTCCTGTGCACACGAAGTAAGGACAAAGAAGAAGGAAAACTAAATCACAAAAAAAATTCCATCACTTGAAAAAAAGTCACATGCATATTTGTAGGCATCATAAAAAGTGTCCAATAATACTGGAGCGCCTATACCTATTGCAAGAGGGAAGTGAAAAAATTTCCAAGGCAAGTCTAAGTCCTGCTGCCTCAAATAAAACTATTTTTGTAAAGCTGTCAGTTCCGAATGAAAATATTTTAACAAAACTTGTAGTTAAAACAACTATCTTTGTGATTGTGGTTCCCAAAGAAACTACTTCAAAGAACTGCAGTTCTCAAAGAAACTATTTTAGTAAAGATTGTGAATCCAACAAAAAAAATAAAATAGTAAAGGTTGTAGCTCCTATGTAGTTCCCCTTTTAGCAACAATTGTAGCTCCCAAAGAAACTATGAAGCCCATTGCTATTAGAGAAGTGGATTTATTAGTGTAAATGCGATAGAAAGACCTGGCAGCTTGTAGTCCACTCATGTAAGTAGTGCTATTAACAGTCTATTAAGATTTTTGGCCATACAAAGCCATGAATGAAATAGTGTTATTAACTCTGATAGCTATTATTAGTGTAGTTTAGTAAGGTTGTAGTTCCCAAGGAAGGTAGTTCACAAAAAAACTACAAAGACAACCATAAAGAAACTAAAAAGATCGTAAGAATTTTCCAATTTTACCTGCACCTGCAGTGTACACTCGAGTCACCCAATGACCAGGACCACCTGAAAACTCAACCTGCAAAAAAAAAAAAGACTTCGCCTAATATCAGTCTTTCTTCCCAAAGATACTCACTAAACAAACATGTTTAAAAGACTCAGAGTGCTGCTTCACAAAAACGAAAAACTTCAAAATGTGTTAAAAATCTCACTATACAACTGGTTATTGGTCGACCAGCTACACTGCCCATCGCTATCAGTGTTAAATATCTTTCGGACAGTCAAAGTGCTTTTATACATTATACAGAGCGATTTTTAATCGTGACATCAAGATTTCGAAAAGTAAGACCGTGACCTTTCAATCCCTTACCTCCTAGAAAAAATCTGGTAGTTACCTGAAAAATGCTTAAAATACTAATAGCGATGGGCAATGTACTGTCCGCGAAAATTCACTAATATAACAAACAAGTATAGAATGAGTGTTTCTTCAGAAAACGGAAAACTGAAACCTATGTCACATTGTGTTAAAAATCTCACCACACAACCAGCTACGGGTCGACCCTTACAGAGGACTGCGACAGATGTCGCAAAACATGGATATCCATGGGCAAAGTTGGTCGTGCCATCTGTCCCCCAACAAAAACAAAATTTATTTGTGATTAGCCATCTGCCCCCCTAACAAAAACAAAATTTCCTTGTGATTAGTCCAATGCAAACTTACTACAGATTTTGCTGAATACTGAACAATTTAGCTAATTGATTTCATGTTTATAAAACGGAATTTGCTAAATCACTGTAAGTAATCCATTGGCGGATTTGTTGCTGAAGCTAAACAATTGAAGTTATAGTTTGCTGATTTATTAAACAGAAATTGCTGAAGAGTTGTGGTTTATCCAGTCCAAGTTTATTTAACATATTTGGCCGGATCATCGCAGAATTCTTAAACAGATTTTGCTGAATAATTCTAGTCAATCTTCCAAAAAAAAAAAACAGAATTCACTGAGTAAGTGCAATTAATCTGGCATAAATTTATTAATCAGGAGCTAGTTGGTATACACTTTTCATTGCTATCAGAATAGAAGAACTAAAGTTTAAATTTATGCCAGATTAATTGCACTTACTCAGTGAATTCTGTTTTTTATCAAAGATACTATTTCAATTCTGAAATTGAATGACAAGGCCGCTAGCGGTTTTTGGGTGCTTAGAGTCTTTAATGTTTTCTAGGGGTTTTCTAAGGTAAACAACCCCTATTTCGAAGTTCAAAAAAATAAACGAATGCCTAAACAAGTGTCATCATTTTTCAAAGTGATGGATGGCACAGTGATAAAAAATTATGGACAAAATCCATCCTTGGGTTTTCATGAATTAATACAATGCAGGGGGGTCTAAAACTTTTGTATCAAAACGAACACATCACATCGGCTTGTCAATAGCAAAAAAGGACAAGAGGTCGGACAAAAAGAGAACCAATAGCAGAAGGACAAGAACGCCAAACGAAATACCAAGAATCAGTAGGAAAAGGACAAGAAAAATGAAATACCGAGAGGGTCGATGCACCAAAGGTACTCCGAGGAAGTATCACCACTGACTCCACCTTCCTCACCAAGTAGAAGATGGTCGGGAAATCGTTTCCGAAGCTCAGCCAAAACTGCCAGCTCAGTTTTGCAATCTGTGCTGCAAAATTCCCATCAGCAACACTCAACTTTCTGGATCCGGTAATCCACACACACTTAAATCTATACAAAAATCTCTCTATCTACACCATGAACCGCAATTAACAATGATAACATTAATTTGGTCCTGGTTTTTTGTGCTCTCGAAACACAAAATAGTGCTAATACTACGACCTGATTTTTTCTTAACGGTAATACTTTTTGTGGTTCAAAATTGTCCACCTCACTTGCACCGGAAATAGAACTATTAACGCTAAAACAGTTCCCATACTAATTATTTTTTACCGCTAGTAGCCATTCACAGTGCACCTTACTCCAAGCACATTGCATAATACAAAAATATGCTTGAAACTCTCCAACTACCTCACTCCAATACTTGCAAGAGTCGCATGGTATACAGACGACTTTCGATTCAAACTATGACTGCAATTTTCTGCAGCCAAAAAATTGGAATTGTAAATAAACTAATTCTTACTCACAGTAAATAACTAAGCTTTCTATGACAAGCACAACTATGTTCTGAAAAACAAAGCAAGATGATGAAACGAGTTCATAACGTGTTCCCCTCTCTCTCCCTCTCACTCTCTTTCCCCTCTCTTCCTCCCTCACTACCTCTCCCTCTCCCCCTCCAAGACTTACTCTGTTACAAGGTCTGTGGCACCTTTGTAGCTGATATTACGGGGCTTATCAACAGCCTCCAAAATAACCTGCAAATTACCAAAATTTAATTTTACCAATTATGAAATAATACTAAAACCTCTTCACATATGAATGTAACACAAAGAAACTATAGAAAAAAAGAATTGGTGACATTGTGACTCTAGCCATCTACAAAAAGAGAGAGGAGAAAAGAAAGAGGAGAGGGAGAAAAGAAAGGTAGAAAAAAGAGAGAATGAATGAAAACTCACTTCAGCACCATTCTTGCAGTTTCTGAAGCTTAACAAAATCAGATACAGAAAAAGAGAGGGGAAGGAAAAGAAGGAAGAATGAAAAGGGAAGGGAAGGAAAAAAGGGAGGGAGAAAAAAGAGAGGGGGAGAAAAAAGAGAGGGGGAGAAAAAAGAGAGAGGGATAAAAAGGAGGGAGGGAATGTATACTCACTTCAGCACCTTTCCTTGCAGCAGTTTCCGCGGCCTCCACGAGATCAGCTACAGGAACACTTCCTGTAGCTACTGCTCCGACTCGAGAAACAGTCTGAGAAGATGTGGAAGATGCAAAAATCTGAAAACCAGTACATTTCAGTTTAGTGCGCACGGAATGCGTAGACTGTGTATAGCGCACATAAAATGCATCTAGTGAGTTAAGATGTAGTTTAGTGCGCATGGAAACGAGCTTAGTGCGATTTTAGTGCAAGAGAAATGAATGGTTAGATTAGATGAATGTACCTTATTGACGTGTTATGGAACGACCTCTCACGTGCGAAATATTTCTGAGGACTTTAGTATGGTTTTCTAGGCTTTTAGAGTTTTTTTGATATTAGATTATTGCATGCATACAAGCTAAGGTACATTTTCTAATGACTTTTTCATTTCTTTCTAGGATTTCTAGGATTTTTCAAGGATTTCTTAGGGTTTTTTTAGGGTTAATTTACTGCCTCCAGTTTAAAAATATGGTACATGATAGTACACTACCCCATCACTATTAAAGTTAACCGATTTTTTTTGGGAGCGTGTTCTTATGAAGCTAAATCAAAAAATGGTGTTAACAACACTAACTAGTTCAGTGGCTCATAACGAGCCACGTGGCAAACATAATGTTGTGTAGTTAACTGTAATAAGTGTTAACGCTAATAAATAGTTTACTTACTTTATTAGGGCTGGGCATTGCAGCTCTGCTGCAATTTTTTTTTCTTGTATTGCTGACAGGAGCTTCTATATTCACTCCTGATCTTGATCTTGAGCTCCAGTTACACCTTTGATCACTAAACAATGATGGCAAATCTGATTTGCATTTTAAGGAGAGGAGGACGGCATTTCCTTGTAAGCCAGTTTCAGTATTTAATTTAGAACTTGCAGAGGAGGCACACACAGAAGAGTAAGCTGCGGCGCAATGGATAAAGCTGGTGGTGGAAGCCATGGCTGATTTCCTTGTATGAAAAGGTTGCCACGAAATTGAGTACAGTACACCGTGAATCGCTATTAGCAATGTTTAGCATCAATGTTTTTTTCGTCACTTAAAACATCTTTTTTCCGTGCACACTTGTCGGATTGTGGATCTGACGGTTGCGATTGAAAGGTAACATTCTTAGCTACCGATTGGCGGTCTCAAATTGAAAATCCGACAAGGGTGTACGGAGAAAATATGTCATAAGTGGCGAGAAAAACATTGACGCTAATAGCGATTCACGGTGTACCTTCAAATCTCCAATGCACACAATATCCTGTCGTAGCAAGAGTTAAAAATGTTGTAAAAGTTGAGGAATGAAGATTCCTTTGAAGATCCGGCGGATCATAAGATCCAGACCAGTACTGAAAAGATAATCCGTTTCTGCGTTTCCTGGCGATTATTATGGCCGTTCAATAACCTTTATTGAAGGGAAACACTTCTGGAAGAAGCAATTTTTACATTTTTACTATTTTTACTAGCCCAAAGTTAACGTCAGCAGGTACAAGTCGTCCAGATTTGGTACATAGCTGGTACATATTGACGGCAAATATTGACTTTCAAAATGTGCACCGCGCATCGTTGTTAGTGTCAAAGTTTAAATAGTGTGTAAGTAAATATACCGTCATTTAGTGTTGGGTATCGGGTAGTTTCATATCGCGATAATTTCGATATTCGATATATTGAATATCGATCGAGCAGATTCCTCGGTATATCGTACCGGGACCAACATAAATTATCGCGATATATATCGCAGAAATTGCGTGTCCGTACAGTCATAGTACGGAAAACCGTATGAAAAGGCGTACGGGGAATCGTACGGAAAATCGGGGGGGCGGGGGTTTTTTAAATATATAAAAAAAAATTCATTTTCGATATATCGTCGATACGATATATCGGCGATTTATCGCGATAATTTGGTTTTCGATATATCGAAGCAATATATCGATTATCGGGTACCTGAAATTTGATATATATCGAATATCGGCAAAAGGTCCTCGATACCCAACACTACTATTTTCCCTTCAACTTTCTCAAAATGTTTCCCTGGCCATAGCCTGTAACAACAAAATCGGCAACTACGGAGAACAGCGAATAGCAAAAAGTAAAAGAAAAGCGTTTGGAAATAGGCGCGCTCAATATCTTACGAATCGACATCAAAAACTCGGTTGTTAGCACAAATACCGCATTGGTTAGACCGTTATGGGCGTTAAACCATGAGACGATGTTATTTTGCAAACGATGTATACGAAATACTACAGTACACAATGTATCGCAATTAATGTTTAATGTTAATGTTTTCTTCGCCACTTAAAACATTTTTTCTTCGTACACACTCGTCCGATTTTAATTTTTGAGACCGCCAATTGGAAGCTAAGAATCTTGCCTTTCAATAGCAACCGTTAGATCCACAATCTAAAAAGTGTATGCAGAGAAAAGATATTATGAGTGGCGAAAAAAACATTAACATTAATAGCGATTCGCGGTGTAGTGTTGTGTAGCGACAGGGTTCTGCCGATAAACAATATGTATCTTTTTTTGGCTTGCAGTTAAAAATGTTGTAAAAGTTGAGGAATGAAGATTCCTTTGAAGATCCGGCGGATCATAAGATCCAGACCAGTACTGAAAAGATAATCCGTTTCTGCGTTTCCTGGCGATTATTATGGCCGTTCAATAACCTTTATTGAAGGGAAACACTTCTGGAAGAAGCAATTTTTACATTTTTACTATTTTTACTAGCCCAAAGTTAACGTCAGCAGGTACAAGTCGTCCAGATTTGGTACATAGCTGGTACATATTGACGGCAAATATTGACTTTCAAAATGTGCACCGCGCATCGTTGTTAGTGTCAAAGTTTAAATAGTGTGTAAGTAAATATACCGTCATTTAGTGTTGGGTATCGGGTAGTTTCATATCGCGATAATTTCGATATTCGATATATTGAATATCGATCGAGCAGATTCCTCGGTATATCGTACCGGGACCAACATAAATTATCGCGATATATATCGCAGAAATTGCGTGTCCGTACAGTCATAGTACGGAAAACCGTATGAAAAGGCGTACGGGGAATCGTACGGAAAATCGGGGGGGCGGGGGTTTTTTAAATATATAAAAAAAAATTCATTTTCGATATATCGTCGATACGATATATCGGCGATTTATCGCGATAATTTGGTTTTCGATATATCGAAGCAATATATCGATTATCGGGTACCTGAAATTTGATATATATCGAATATCGGCAAAAGGTCCTCGATACCCAACACTACCGTCATTGACGCTAATTAAGAATTTAAAAATTTAAAAATTAAAAAAAAAAAGGTTTATTCTAATTTCAGTGTTAACGCTAATTTAAGACAACAAAAATGGAAAATTTTCTGTACGATTATATACATTATTATTGTATTCGTACAAAATATAAAAAATTGTACACCGTAGTGAAATTTAAATATCCGTACATGTCAAACTTATTTACATGTCAGACCAATCCCGTTTTTTTAGCGCACGTTCCTATGCGAATGCGTCCAATTTAACTCATTTTTTGTAAAATTTTCATTTGAAAAGGTACATTTATATACGGTATGATATCGACCGTACACCACGCTATTTAGATCTTATTGAACTTTAGTTCTTTACGCTATTTTGTACAGTACCTCAATTAACGCCAAGGAAAAATTAAAATCATGTATCCTATTTGAGGAAAAAAAACAAAATTTTAAGAACCCAAATTAGTGAATTTAACACTAATAACGATGCGCGGTGTAACGTTTCTACCACACGGCTGGCTAACATTTTATCGTTGGTCTGACCGACATTTTTGTTGTGAAATAAGCAAACCAATGTAAGGGCAATTTCCCATGTGATAAAGTCAGGGTTTTTTTCTGTCGTTTTCCTCCAAAACTTAGCCCTCAACGAGAAAATACGAAGCCGTACCAAAAAATTGATATTGCCACAGTACAATTTGCGTCACTTTGAAACTTTAAATGTACAGCAGTTTGTCGTCTAGCGCGTTTCGACCCACTTTCGCGTCCCTCCCGCTCATCTTCAAACTTCTACTCAAATCACCTCGCGAGGTGATTTTAACTAAAGTTTCATCAAGCGAACGGATAGGGAGACGTTGCCACACATGTCGTAAGTTTTTTAAAACTTTTTTGCGCGGAGTACCAACAAAAAAAAAACCACCGCACGTTTTCAGCCTGTGCCTACTTTTTTCCGCGGACTTTTTTCCGTGCAAGGGGCGTGAAGGGGTCTCGAGCAACGGATGCCATTTCACAAAAGCGAAAGGCGCCTCTTTCTCTCTCCCTCTCCCACTACCGCGTCTATCTCACAATTCTCGAAATGAAAAGCGACAATAATGGTGTCAAATGAAAGATCTCTAAAAAATATTACATTTTATTATCTTTGGGCGTATTTGATGGCAAGTAGAGTGAGAAAGGACGAAAAAACAAAATCGGGAAACCATGGCACAAAGTTTTAGGATTACTGACGACGACGCTATCATGAGTGAGCATGACGTCAAAATGTCACAAACCCTAAACATCTACAATGTCCAAAAAAACTACAGCACAGTGCACGCATACCACTGTTGCTATTTTATAAACGTCATCAATTGCTCTTCAGCGAATCACCCCATCTCCTTCTTCGAAAGCGATAGTTCACTCTTTGAGCCTGCTCCATCCTCCAACCCTTAAAGACATCCTTCCTTTCGTTGAGGTGTATGATCCCCTTGAATCGTTTCATTTGGACCAAGAGGCATTTACCATGGCCTTGATCTGCTCCGTCACCTTTAGGGGCGGTCCACCTTGAATGGTTTATGAACTTCTTACCGGTATCTTTCCTCTTAAAACGATCCCAAGGTTTTCATCTTTTGGAGTGGCTTATGAGATGGATTGCGACCACATTGCTCCTCATGTTATAGCGCTTCTCTCATCGGTGGTCTTATTGTTCTTCCCACCTTTGCTAAAGGCATCTGCACTATAATAATCAAGGAAATTTTGTATTGTTTGTAGCCTGCGCAGTTTGCATCCAACTCGAAGGGGCTTTCCACGAGCATTAATCACCACAACAGTTTGGCGTTGCTACCAAAGGGGGTTTTGTGGCGGTTTTCCATGGTCTTCGAGCTCTTTCGGATCTACGTATAAATAAAAAAAAGCCACATCCACTTAGATCCTTCAAGTGGATGTGGCTAACGCATTCAACACCTGTCTTTCGATAAATTCTACTTGCATCGTCTTCCATCAGCCAAATTTTCCATATTGTTCGTGCGTTTGATTCTTGATTGAGATCTCTTATCTTTCCTCTCCCGGATCCCTTTGGTGATGTTGCCACATTAGATTTTGCGATCAACACTCGGTAGAGAGATCCTTTAAGAGCACCTCATTTTGCTCTAGCCCACGTTTAAGTTTTAAAGGCATTCGGTACAACTTCCTTTAGTTGTTGTCAAACTCGTGTGTTTTACATGCATAACTTTATATCACCAAGGATATCCGAACCCTTTCTCCCTTGTACGGTCATCAGGGTACGGAGGAAGGAGTGAGCCGGACGAGATTCTTCTATTTTCTACACTAAGCGGAACGCACTTTATTTCGCGCATAATGGAGGCCGGAAGACCAAGTTATTCCGTCTCACAGATTCCAATTCTGTTACATGGGACCAGTTTACACCAGCCCTCGTGGGGGGTACATTGTGGATTGCCACGTAAACTTTCGGATTGTTGTATAGATTATGCTGATAGCTGTTAATAGGAATTCAGTTCAAGTTCAGCTGACTTTTGGTCCATTAATTACCTTCGCTCAAAGTCTAGCACTTTGTGTCCTTCTTAGGACTTTGTCTTATAATAGTGGAACAAATAATAACTTCCGACCGCGGATCTAGCCGCATTCCAGTGCATAACCTTTTGCCCCAAAGGTAGTACGGGTTAATTTGTCTCCGGTCAGGTCCATTACACTTGCTTGCCGCTCATTAGCTAGTAGTACAACTGTGAGTTTGGACCTACGACTTGACAAACTTTGATGTATAAGGCACTTGGGGCCGAAGGAGACAGGCTGCTTTCCAGTACTGTATCCTGTGAAACCCTCAAAATTTATTGAACAAACCTTTTTTTGGAGAATCTTTGTCTTGTTTGAGTGTTTTGACTTTATTGCCATCTTGGTTTGGATCTGTCTTGTTTTGAGATCGTAGTTCGGACGGTTAGTTGGCACTATCCTTCCTTTTGGGCGATCTTTACTTTTGCCATTGAAGTTGAGAAGAGTCCAGTCGGTTCCGATCTGTGGAAATCGAGGTGTGAAGGAGGATCGTACCCGTCAATGGTGGTACAAATGAATATTTCGTTTTCTCTCTTTGTCAGCTTAGCTTTCCGAGGTATGTTGAGCTTGCTTTGCTATCATTATTAATTCTATCTTTTATTCCATTTTATGGGGCGAAGTGATATTATAAAATGTGAAAGAACCTATTCTATTTATTTTTATTATTTTTGCGTGGGAGTTTATTTGGTCCTCTTTGCTAGTTCTTTTTGCTTTGGTGGCGGTCTCGCCGGAACCGTCTTCTATAATCATTTGTACCATAACAGTGGGTTTTGAGGACACATTTGGCCGACTTCCAGCGGATCAGCACATAAAATTGGGACACCGGCTTAATTACCAATAACCTTATCCCTTCGCTGGCCAGGTGGGGAAAGGAAGGGGGAAGAGATATCTTTTCGCCATCCCATGCACACATTCCTATTACATGTCCGATTGTCTCCCCTATTTTGCATGCATGTCTATGGGAGGGATGCGGGCAGCAGTGGGCGTAATCATTATTATGGGAAGCATTCGCATTTTGGGGGTTATTTGCAGGACTCTGATGCCGACTACTCCGGGCAGTAGGCCCTTCTCTCGTGTTTCTCAGCCACGCTTGACATTGTTTATTTCTTTTGCTCGCATATGAGACGCATGTTGCGGACGGCATGACCAAGTTATCTCTATCTTTCATCGTTTTGCAAAACAACTTTGTAGAATTGGTGTATCTTTAAACCCTGAGTGTTTGGCTTGGTGCCACTAAGTTTATCTCTTGATTGCCCCGTCCCCATAGGTTTACGTCTCGCGTCTCAAGAGGAGGGTAATAAAGCTTAAGGTTCCCCCATATGATCTCCTTTTTTTGTTAACTAAGTTGTTACGGATGCATTATTGGAAGACCTCTCAAATTGCGAACACCTCCTTAAGCTTTAAGACTCCCAAGTCGCCTTTGCCACCACAACTTGTGATTTTTCTCGACATCCTATGTACCTCGCTTACAAATTACCTCCACCAACTTTTTTCTTATCTTCTCTCTAAGACTTTGACGACAAGTTTGTTAGTTTGCTAGAGCACCTAATTTGGCGTGAGGTTTTTTATCGGTTGGATGGAGCATTCGCTCGTCAATAAGACATCCGTGTTCTCAATTGGGCGTCGTACGTGGTTACAAAGTTATTTGACAATTCATTGCATGTTTGACTAATTATACGTTTGCAATACCTCTATATTTGGATTTGCCTCACCCTCCGCTTATGGGCTCTCCCCATTGTGTTTCTAACCAACATATTGACTCTGAATGGATTCATTCACTTTGTTGCTCATGTTGGGGAGAGCGTAAGTGTTGCCCGTTATTTGGCTATCGGTGCAATTATTGCAATAGGCGTCGACGATAACATTTTGAAAGGAAAGACTTATCATTTACTCCCTCCTCTATCTTAGTCCATTGGTCTTAAAAGTCCTTATGTTGACTTGGTTTTCCTCCATTAGGCGGACCCTGGGCTCACAGCTCCTAGTGAGACCCAGATTTCGTCTAGTGTGACATTTTACACGAGTGTGCCATCGAATGGTGCAACAACTTCCAAAGAACGACGATACGCTCAAAGAGACCCCACTCATTTTTTTTGTCACGTTTTCGGGGGAGATTACGACACTTTCGACACGTCTTTTAACAATTTTCTCTATAATTGTGCCCAAAAAAACATTTGGATGAAGGGATCTTAAGAATCCTCCAACACGCTTTTTGGTCGAGTGAGAAATATATAAGAAACAAAATAAGGAGACGATCGAAAGTGGCAATCGCAATTATGTAGTAACGAGTAAAGTAGACGGGTTGGATTTGGGACAAGAAAAAAAATATTTGAAAATCCTTTCTTTTTACTACTTGCCGCTATTTTTTACAACAAATAGAAAAAGAACTTCAGTAAAAGTGAGATTAGGAAGCCATGGCGAAAGGTTGAATAAGATCGTCCAAAAATGGAATCAATGGTACATCATTTTATTTAGATTTGAACAAGTCTGAGGTAAAGGTACTTTTTGGCCTTAATGTTGTTAATTCGTACCGGGTTTGTATAGAATTTGTACTTTTTGTAATTGTTGACGTAGATTCTACACCAATTAAAAATCACAAGGGTGTGTCCTGATGTGCCAAAGTAGTGGTTTTTTTGTCGTTTTCCTCAACAATTTAGCGTCGTATTGATAAAAGTATATGAAATTCTGTGGTCTCCATTGACCCACAGAATGAGCAGCGTATGTAAAGCCTCTAGGATAATATTTGCCCCTTCTACTTTCCCGCTGAATAAGCGCCGCCCAGGCACACAAATATTCTGACCACTCTCACCCTTGTGAGGACAAGACTCCCCTGAGTCAAACGCAAAAAGAATCACTGAATTTGCTCACCCGAGCAGTAAGTTATGGCTGGTCAAAGATGACCTTTATAGTTACAAGCTCTCTTAGAGAGAGAGGTACCTAAATATTACTAAGTCTCGGTCTGCCTACTCACGACTACCTACTATTAAACCCTAGTCCAATAGAAACACTATAAAGTACAAGAAAGTACAATGA
>JBBHKE010002952.1:420807-436141 GCA_037447655.1 Zygnema cylindricum
ATTAATCATACCCTTGACAAAATCGCAATTATTAATATAAAGGCCACGTTCACTCCACCTGTTAAAACTTGATGTTTTTAATAATGACAATTCTTTTTTAGTCAATCGCCATAATCGTGATAAAACATCACAACACATAGCCATTTTTTGAATAGCGCTATTGTGGCTATGGCTATCAATAGCCAATAGCTTGCCAGTCGCCAGGGCTATATAAACATGAAAGACATGAAAGACAGGCCTCACGAAAGACAGGCCATTGAAAGCACTCCGGACAGAAAGTACAGAAAGTACAAATATATCGGGACCGCTGACCGTTCGATAACCGATAACTATCGGTATCGGTGTTATCGCGATAAGTTTTTTACCGATACACAACACTACAAAATAGTGCTAATACCGCTAACTGATTTTTTCTTAACAGTAATAATTTTTGTAGTTCAAAATTGTCCACCTCACTTGCACCGGAAATATAATTATTAACGCTAAAACAGTTCCCATACTAATTATTTTTTACCACTAGTAGCCATTCACAGTGTACCTCACTCCAAGCACATTGCACAATACATAAATATGCTTGAAACTCTCCAACTACCTCACTCCGATACTTGCAAGAGTCGCATGGTATACAGACGATTTTCAATTGAAACTATGACTGCAATATTCTGCGGCCCAAAAGTTGGAATTATAAATAAACTGATTCTTACTTAGTATATAACTAAGCTTTCTATGACAAGCACAGCTATGTTCTGAAAAACAAAGCAAGATGACAACACGAGTTCATAACGAGTTCCCCTCTCTCCCTCTCACTCTCTTTCCCCTCTCTTCCTCCCTCACTATATCTCCCTCTCCCCCTCCAAGACTTACTCTGTTACAAGGTCTGTGGCACCTTTGTAGCTGATATTACGGGGCTTATCAACAGCCTCCAAAATAACCTGCAAATTATCAAAATTTAATTTTACCAATTATGAAATAATACTAAAACCTCTTCACATATGAATGTAACACAAAAAAACTATAGAAAAAAAGAATTGGTGACATTGTGACTCTAGCCATCTACAAAAAGAGAGAGGAGAAAAGAAAGAGGAGAGGGAGAAAAGAAAGGGAGAAAAAAGAGAGAATGAATGAAAACTCACTTCAGCACCATTCTTGCAGTTTCTGAAGCTTAACAAAATCAGATACAGAAAAAGAGAGGGGAAGGAAAAGAAGGAAGCATGAAAAGAGACGGGAAGGAAAAAAGGGAGGGAGAAAAAAGAGAGGGGGGAAAAAGAGGGAGGAGGAAAAAAGAGAGAAGGAGAAAAAGAGAGGGGGATAAAAAGGAGGGAGGGAATGTAAACTCACTTCAGCACCTTTCCTTGCAGCAGTTTCCGCAGCCTCCACGAGATCAGCTACAGGAACACTTCCTGTTTGGACCGCTCCGACTCGAGAAACAGTCTGAGAAGATGTGGAAGATGCAAAAATCTGAAAACCAGTACATTTCAGTTTAGTGCGCACGGAATGCGTAGACTGTGTATAGCGCACATAAAATGCGTCTAGTGCGTTAAGATGTGGTTTAGTGCGCATGGAGATGAGCTTAGTGCGATTTCAGTGCAAGAGAAATGAATGGTTAAATTAGATGAATGTACCTTATTGACGTGTCATGGAACGACCTCTCACGTGCCAAATGTTTCTAAGGACTTTAGCATGGTCTTCTAGGCTTCTAGGGTTTTCTTAGGATTAGATTATTGCATGCATGCACTCTAAACTAGGGTACATTTTCTAAGGACTTTTTAGGATTCTTTCATTGTTTCTTAGGGTTTTTTAGGGTTAATTTACTGCCTCCAGTTTAAAAATATGGTACATGACAGTACACTACCCATCACTATTAGAGTTAACCGCTTTCCTTTGGGAGCATGTTCTTATGAAGCTAAATCAAAAAACGGTGTTACCAACACTAACTAGTTCAGTGGCTCATAACGAGCCACGTCGCAAACATTAATGTAGTGTAGTTAATTGTAATAAAGTGTTAACGCTAATAAATAGTTCACTTACTCTATTAGGGGTGGGCAGTGCAGCTCTGCTGCAATTTTTTTTTCTTGTATTACTGACAGGAGCTTCTATATTTCGTCCTGATCTTGAGCTCCAGTTACACCTTTGATCACTAAACAATGATGGCAAATCTGATTTGCATTTTGAGGAGAGGAGGACGGCATTTCCTTGTAAGCCAGCTTCAGTATTTAATTTAGAACTTGCAGAGGAGGCACATACAGAAGAGTAAGTGGCGGTGCACTGGATAAAGCTGGTGGTGGAAGCCATGGCTGATTTCCTTGCATGAAAAGGTTGCCACGAAATTGAGTACCTCCAAATCTCCAATATACTGTACACAATATCGCGTCTTAGTAAGAGCTAAAAATGTTGTAAAAGTTGAGGAATGAAGATTCCTTTGAAGATCCGACGGATCATAAGATCCAGGCCAGTACTTTGAAAAGATAATCCGTTCCGCGTTTCCTGGCGATTATTATGGCCGTTCAATAACCTTTATTGAAGGGAAACACTTCTGGAAGATGCAATTTTTACTTTTTTACTTTTTTACTATTTTTACTAGCCCAAAGTTTACGTCAGCAGGTACAAGTCGTACAGATTTGGTACATAGCTGGTACATATTGACGGCAAATATTGACTTTCAAAATGTAACGTTTCTACCACACGGCTGGCTAACATTTTATCGTTGGTCTGACCGGCTTTTTTGTTGTGAAATAAGCAAACCAATGTTAAGGGCACTTCCCATGTGATAAAGTTAGGGTTTTTTTCTGTCGTTTTCCTCTAAAACTTAGCCCTCAACGAGAAAATCCACAGCCGTACAAAAAAATTGAAATTAACACAGTACAATTTGTGTCACTTTGAAACTTTAAATAAACTGCAGTTTGTCGTCTACACCGTCAATCGCTATATAGCAAAATTGTGTTATTAACACTAATCGGGAATTATTATTTTTTGAAAATATATATATATACTAATTTATCCTTAACTGTAAGTTGGGTTGTCCTGAATAATAAATACCCGCCTTTTCGATGTCTACAGTAATATGTGAATCCGTACAAGATCTGACAATTCGTACGCCGTCGCGCTGTTCACACGTTCGACGGACGAACATATGAGAACGTGATTTTTGTCGAGGAGTTTGCATCTCTTTCTTCCAGTGCACATTCACATGTGTGCGCAATAATGTTAAGTGTCTTTTTATGCCTATGTAATTCAAAAAGTACCATTTCATACGGAAATATTATGTCCGTACGCCACACTATTTCCATTGAAGCGTACTTTCATTATTAGCGCAAATTTGAGAAAAACACCTAATAAGAATAATGGAAAAAATAGAATTATGGATTGTATTTCGGGTTTTTTTTTTTGAAAAAAGGGCACCGAATTGGCGTTGTATACTCTAATAGCGATTGACGGTGTAGCGCGTTTCGACCCTCTTTAGCGTCCCTCCAGCTCATCTTCAAACTTCTACTAAAATCACCTCACGGGGTGATTTCAACTAAAGTTTCATCAAGTGAACGAATAGGGAGACGTTGTCGCACATGTCGTAAGTTTTTTAAAACTTTTCTGCGCGCAGTACCAAAAAAAAAAACCACCGCACATTTCCAGCCTGTGCGTACTTTTTTCCGCGGACTTTGTGTGGAGGGGTCGCGAGCAACGGATGTCATTTCATAAAAGCGAAAGGCGCCTCTTTCTCTCTCCTTCTCCCACTACCACGTCTATCTCACAATTCCCGCATTGAAAAGCGACAATAATGGTATCAAGTGAAGCTAAAAAAAAAAATTACATTTTATTATCTTTGGGCGTATTTTGATGGCAAGTAGAGTGAGACAAACGAAAAAACAAAATCGGGAAACCATGGCGGAAAGTTTTAGGATTAGTGACGTCGACGCTATCACCAATGAGCGTGACGTCAAAATGCCACAAACCCTAAACATCTACAATGTCACAAGAAACTACATTATAGTGCACGCATACCACCGTCGTTATTTTATAAACGTCATCAATTGCCCTTCCGCTATTCACCTTCTTCTTCGAAAGCGACAGTTAACTCTTTGCGCTTGCTCTATCCTCCAACCCTTAAATACGTTCTTCCTCTTGCTGAGGTGCATGATCCCCTTGAATCATTCTCCAACCCTTAAAGACGTCCTTCCTCTTGTTGAGGTGCATGATCCCTTTAAATTGTTTCATTTGGACCAAGAGGCATTTACCATGGCCTTAATCCGCTCCCGTCACCTTTAGGGGCGGTCCATCTTGAATGGTTTATGAACTTCTTACCGGTATCTTTCCTCTTAAAACAATCCTAAGGTTTTCATATTTTTGAGTGGCTTCTAAGATGGACTGCGGACACATTCCTCTTCATGCCATATCGCTTCTCGGTCTTATTGTTCTTCCCACCCTTGATAAAGGCATCCTCACTATAGTTATCAAGGAAGTCTTGTATCGTTTTTGTCTGCGCAGTTTGCATCCAACTTGAATGGGGCTTTCCACGACCATTAGTCAACATAACAGTTTGGCGTTGCTACCAAAAGGGGTTGTGAGGCAGTTTTCCATGGTCCTCGAGCTCTTTCGAATCTACGTCCAAATCCAAAAAAGCCATATCTACTTAGATCCTTCAAGTGGATGTGGCTAACTCATTCAACACTTGTCTTCCGAGAACTTTGACATGCATCGTTTTCCATCAGCCAAATTTTCCATATTGTTCGTGCATTTGATTCTCTATTGAGATCTCTTATCTTTCCTCTAGGGGATCCTTTCGGTGATGTTGCCACCTTAGATTTTGCGATCGACACTCGGTAGAGAGATTATTTCGGGAGCACCTTATTTTGCTTTAGCCCACCTTTAAGCTTTAGAGGCATTCGGTACAACTTCTCCTAGATGTTTATTTCTTTCGCTCACAGATGAGACGCATGTTGCGGACGGCGTGACTAAGTTATCTTAATCTTTCATCATTTTCCAAAATAATTCGTAAAATTGGTGCATCTTTAAACCCCACGAGTGTGTGGCTTGGTGCCACTAGGTTTACCTTTTGATTGCCCCGTCTCCATAGGTTAACGTCGAGCGTCTCAATAAGAGGGTAATAAAGCTTAATGTTCCCACATAGGATCTTCGTATTTTGTTAACTACGTTGTTTGTGATGTATTATTGGAGGACCTCTTATTATTGCGAATACCTCCTTAAGCTTTAAGACTCCCAAGTCGCCTTTGCCGCCCCGACTTGTTATTTTTCTCGACATCCTATGTACCTGGCTTACACGTTACCTCCACTTATTACTTTCTTATCTTCTCTCTAAAACTTCGACGACAAGTTTCTTAGTTTGCTACACCACCTAATTGGGCGTGAGGTTTTTTATCGGATGGAGGGAGCATTCGCCCGTCAACAAGTTGGGCCCCCAATTTCCAGCAACGGTTTAGGTTTAGTACTGTGCTAGAGTTGCTCCGAATGCAAATAAAGGTAGTTCGGCTCTGGTGGCAAAGGCCATCACCTTTTTTTATGACATTCTTATTATAGCCCGGATCATCACTAAAGTAGTGGAAAACTTATTTATGTCTCATAGGGCTCTCCACCCAACTAGTACAATAATCATACCATACGCCAAAATCAGGTTCCACCTTTTCCATCTATCATAGTAGATAACAACATTCATGTGCAACAACGCATACCAGAGTTGTTGGCTACCTCTTGATTTCGTTGTCTCTTGAACGCGCTAACTTTTGCTCATGGCATTGTTGTTTACGTTCGTGGTCTAGATTGGGCGTCGTGCGTAGTTATAAAGTTATTCCGCAATTCGTTACATGTTTGACTAATTATACGTCTACATTACCTGTACATTTGGATTTGCCTCACCCTTCGCTTACGGGCTCCCCACATTGTGTTTCTAACCAACATATTGACTCTGAATGGATTCATTCATTTTGTTGCTCACGTCGTGGAGAACGTAAGCGTTGCTCGTGATTTGGCTTTCAGTGCAATTGTTGCAATAGGATTCGGCGGTAACATTTTGAAAGGAAAGACTTATTATTTACTCCCTCCTCATTCCTAGTCTATTGGTCTTAAAATTCCTTATGTTGACTTGGTTTTCCTGCACTAGGCGGACCTTAGGTGATGTGGTCCTCACATCTCTTAGTGAGACCCACATTTCGTCTAGTGTGACATTTTACACGAGTGTGTCAGCTCAGGGTGCGACAACTTCCAAAGAACGACGATACGCTTAAAGAGACCCCACTCATTTTTTTTGTCACATTTTCGGGGGAGATTGCGACACTTTGGATAGGTCCTTTAACATTTTTTCATATAATTGTGCCCAAAAAACATTTGAATGAAGGGATCTTCAAAATTCTCCAACATGCTTTTTTGTCGAGTGAAAAATATATAAGAAACAAAAGAAGGAGGCGATTGAAAGTGGCGATCGCAATTATGCTGTAACGAGTAAAGTAGACGGGCTGAATTTGAGACAAGAAAAGAACTATTTGAAAATCCTTTCCTTTGACTACTTGCCGCTATTTTAAAAAAAAAATATAAAAAAAACTTCACTGAAAACGAAATTAGGAAGCCATGGGGAAAGGTTGAAAAAGATCGCCGGAAAATGGAATCAATGGTACATCATTTTATTTTGATTTGGACAAGTTAGAGGTAAAGGTACTTTTTGGCCTTAATGTAATGTACTTTCATGCCACGTCATTTTCATTACTTTAGAACATATCATAGATGTGTTCCAAAGTATAGTATCACCGCTCAACAAGTAGGAAAACATGTTGGACACGTTTTTGAGGATTTCACAATGTTACCACACTCAGAAGTACACTATTTTTTTATTTTTTTGTCTGGTTGCACCCAATACGAATGTTATTTTTTGTAGGGGCTCAAGAATTCAATGTCATCTCACGGCGACGAGAGGGGAGAGGCAAAGGCAAAAGCAACTTCTTCTAACTATGAACAACACTGCTGGAAGGTTGCACAAGCAGTTTCAAAAAATAACGTGCGACAACACCGATTGTAGACGTTGACAACCGTCACGAGCATTGTCTGCGTTTACATTCGTCACACACTTTAAGTAACGATTTCGTTTTTTGCGGATTGGGACACTTTAAAAACGTGTACGTAAAATCTTCTCTACACCACAAAGAATGTTTGCTAACTTACGATTCCATGGGTCACACCCGAAATCACTAACAGTAATGAGCAGAACAGTACAGTTCTGTGTTGCCAGAATTGTTTTAGCTTCGAGTTTATTCAAACTACTAAACTGCGTAAATAGCGTTTCCTTTCCATGTAAACGACTGTAAACTACACTGTTGGAGTGTGGACGATCATCACCCACGTTTCTGACCTTACCTTGTTTTTCGTGGAATAGTGTTGTCCATCCTTATTTACCATCCTCTCTCAAGTTCGAACCGTAACCAGAGTACTAAAGGTGACCAATGTAATTTCATGCCGCGTACTTTTCATACCGTACTCCCAAGCGTTTTACCGTGCATTATAATTAAAACGTTTTGTCTGGACAATTTATTTTCGTGCGATTTTTAGTGCCAATAACATGAACGGTTGGATCAGATAAAGGTACTGTACTGTACCGGATCGACGGGTCTTGGAACGTGTTCTCAAGGTAAAGGTTTTCAAATTTAGCGTTAGCTAGTTTAGTGCATACTTTAAAACTATAGTACTGTTTCAATACTATTTAGGAGTGTTTTTTATAGTGTACTTTTCATACGGTTTCGTACAATTTATGTAACTTGCCCATAGAAACAGTCCAGTTGGACATGCATTGCCAGTTTCTAACAGTTAATTGATTGCAGCTGCAGGGAGCAGGCTGCCAGAGAGGCAGCCATTGCTCTATCTCCTGTCTGTCTTTCTTGATCCAGCTTCACTTATAATAAAGCCGCAATGTTGCGTCGTGCGAGTGCTGTTGCAAGCTCTGCCTTGAAGTCCTTCGGGGCTAAGGGAGGGCAAGAGCTCAGCAAGGTTTTCTCTCTTTCATTCTTTTTTTTCTACAACAGAAAATTCATGCAATACCGATACATCTATTTTTATGATTATGTTTATGCCTCCCATGTGCAATTTTATGGACGGATCATCAATGCGCTTATGTGGTTATTAATGTACGTCTACTTTTCTACACGTGTGTTTGTTCTGTTGTGCTTTCAACCTTATTTTTCTGGTTTTCATCTGTCTTTTGTGCAGACATTACCTGCTGCCTCATCTGCTGGTTTTCAGCAACAGCAGAATGACGGTGGAAAAGGAGAGGAAGCCTTCGGTAGCAAAATCCGAAGAGCTTTAGGTCTTGTTGGAGGAAGTGTGGTAGCCATCGGAGGTTTGGCGGAGGTAGCTTATGCAGATGAAGCAGAACATGGACTCCATGCTCCAGCATATCCGTGGCCTCACAGTGGCATCCTCAGTTCTTATGATCACGCCTCGTGAGTTACAGCCTTATTACTCCTTTTGAATTAATAGCTCAAAATGTTTTTGAAAGGTAATCTGAGGTAGGCATTCGTGAGCTACAGCCTTTCTAATACTTTTGAACTATTGCTGTTATTATTACTTATACTTCAAAATGTTTTTAAAAGTTAGTGTGAGGTAATTTCACAGGCATTGTAGGTTCAGTGTGGTCTGTCTCAAAAAAATAAAAAAATAAAAAAAATAGGCCAAGGAAGATCTGCAGTTGTTTGTACAAGCCAGAATTCGACTATCTTACTTCACATTGAATGTTAGAACCACCAGGAGAGTTTGTATTAACAGGGTCTGATTGGGAGATTTTGAGTTTTTTTTGAAGATTTTGAGGGTTGCTGTCAGTAGGAGTCCCGTTATTTTTGTATTTTGTGACTTAGATTTAGTCAACTCGTTTTTGGTCATGAAAACCTGAAACTTGGTAATAGATAAAACCCATCTCTTTCTATTTTCTTTTAGCTCAATTTTTTTTCTCTTGTACCTAAGACTCCGTTTTAGATTAAATCCAGATATTTGTATTTACTTACGACTCTCTGTTTTTAGGGTTTACTCATTTTAACACATTGAATATTCTCATGCTGTGTTTTATAACTCGCTCATATTATAGTTTTCATATACTATTGCAACTTTTTTTTTACTCATAACCCGTATGATATTCCAAAACTCATATTACATGTAACTCATATTTTATATTCATATTATCGCTCATATTCTGTGCAGCATTCGACGAGGTCACCAGGTATACCAGCAGGTTTGTGCCAGCTGTCACAGTATGTCCTTGGTGGCATATCGTGATCTTGTTGGTGTTGCATATACGGAAGATGAAACCAAAGGTATTGCTGCTGAAGTAGAGGTCGAAGATGGACCAAATGATGAAGGAGAAATGTACTCTCGGCCAGGAAAGCTCAGTGACCATTTTCAGAGTCCTTATGCAAATGAGGCCGCAGCTCGGTTTGCGAATGGTGGAGCTTATCCTCCAGATCTCAGTCTCATAACCAAGGCAAGTTTTTGATATTGGATTTGTTTTCCTGAAATCATCCATCATATAGGGATTATTTCATGAAAGTACACACAGTATGACGGTCGAAGGAGAGGTGGGAAAATACTAGGTTTTGCAAAGACTTATGACACGATTTGGACCAGTCAGTTGAAAAGATTGTAAATTACTATGGCTATTTAGCAGCTCTGATCTGTTTGACTTTTTCTCTATGCGAGACTGGAGATTAGGACTAGTAACAGTTGCTGAACTTTTTTCATTATTTGTTGAAGTGCTCCAAGTGGGGTTGTATGTCAAGTGAAATGCCTCTCGGGTTTCTCGTTTCTATCATTTGCTCATCAATTTAAAATGAGTACGGCTGTGAATCATGCTTGCTGATCTGACAGCAGTCTTTTCCATTAGTCTGTGTCCTATTAGTGAATTGTATTTCCAGCATCTGTGAGTGTAAGTTTATCCCCTTTGAAATTGTCAGTCTTGTGACTCTTGTTTTTTTTTCACACGATATTCTAGAATGTTTAACTTGTATATCTTTGTGTTCATGCAGGCTCGGCATGATGGACAGAACTACATCTTTGCACTACTCACAGGTTATCGTGAGCCACCTGCCGGTGTCAATGTAAGTCATATGCCAACTGTGAATCGTTATTAGCGCTAAGAAATAGTTAGTATGAGGACTGTTTTGGTATTAACGATTCTATTTCCGCTCAGAATGACGTGGATGAGTGTAAACTGCAGAATTAATTAGCACTAACGAAAAAGCAATCAGTTTTGTTAACGCTATTTTGTGTTCAGACGGTAAAGCAAAAAATGAAACAAAATTAGTGTTAGTTACGCCAATAGCGATTCACGTCGTATTCTTAGCCTTTGTTATTCAATCTTTGAGTTGAAGGGAAATGTGCATTCTTCCTGTGCTCTGCTGTATTCCTATGGAAAAACATAAACCTAAATAATTTTCTCTAACGCTTCTTTTATTCTTTCAATCATATGTTACTACAGGGATAATCAGAATTGAACTGTCAGGAAGAGCATCGTTGTTTGAATTTGTGCTAGTGCATAATTTGAAGAAAGTGGTTAGCTTAGTAGGATTTGAGTACCTATTACTGGCAGAGAAAGCCTATAATCTTGCTGAAACTGTTTGTTGTGCTATTAGACCGGTTGAAAACTAGGCTCTTTTTAGGTACGCACAGTCTTTGCTAAGACTTGATGACTTCATCATTTGTATTCAATTGCAGGTTAGAGAGGGTTTGTACTACAACCCATACTTCACAGGAGGAGCTATTGCCATGCCCAAACAGCTGAATGATGGAGGAGTGGAATATGAAGATGGTACTCCTGCTACTGAATCACAGGTACAGAAAAGTGCATTGTTTCCCCTCTTGGTAGCTTTTGAATTAGGTTCTGTTGTTGTATTTGTCACGTTTCTGTTAAGAAATTCATGAGATGTGGATGTTGTTAAGTTGAACCTAATGAAAAAACGAGGTTTTATCGGGTTTTTTTGTTGAGACAGATGGCGAAAGATGTGGTTACTTTCCTTGCATGGGCAGCCGAGCCGGAGATGGACGAACGTAAGCTGGTAAGATAACTATTTATTAGCTATCAATTAAGCAAAGATCTAAGAGAAAGTTACTAGTTTATTAGGAGCGAGAGTGTTACCATGTAAGTTGACATGCATTACTGTTTGGGCTTCATTGTGATGCTTCCGTTTATGTTTTTTAAGATATTGAAATGCATTCAAAATGAGTTCCTGTCTAATTTCTTTTTTAGATAGACAAGTTTGGGTCTTGAAGCAAGACCCGACGTCATCAAGAATTCCCAAATTTCTCCCTCTCTCTCTCTCTCCCTCTTTCTCTCTCTCTCCCTCTCTCTCTCTCTCCTCTCTCTCACTCTTTTCCCTCTCCCTTCCTCTCTCTCTCTCTCTCTCTCTCTCTCTCTCTCTCTCTCTCTCTCTCTCTCTCTCTCTCTCTCTCTCTCTCTCTCTGATCGTCTTCACTCGTTCTCTCTCGCACTGATCACCTTCACTCTTGCTCGCTGATCATCGTCACTCTCTTGCTCTCTCTCTCACACTGTCCCTTTCTCTCCCTCTCTCTGTAGATGGGAATCAAATGGATCTTTGGTCTTGCCCTTGTGTATGTCACGGCCGTATATTACAAACGTTGGAGGTGGTCTCCAATCAAATCACGAAGGCTTATAGTGGATGTCGTCAACTAAACGCTGTTCTCGTTCCTCGAATAGTGTTCATGACAAGGCCAGAGTCACGTTTTAATGTCTAATAGGACACAAAGCTGTCATAGAATGGGCTTCAATTCACATTCACATTATTGAAGATGATCCAGTAATCATCGGGACATTTTTAGGGAACTTAAAAAGGAATGGAAGAGGCACGAGGGGTACGGGAGGTACAGGTGGGACGTTGATTAAAAGGGCTTTGGGTCCTCGTTGTAACGGACTGCAGTCAAATCTTTGATGATATCTAAAGAGATACGAGGGAGAGGGAGAGGGAGAGGCAATGAATCAATGTGGTTACATATGAGCTCCCTAAGTATTTTTTTGAGGTTGCCCTAGAAAACATGCTATGGAGTGTCACGTTGCTGTGTGTGATATTTTTTGGCGTCTGTCCAGTGAAGTTGGTTCGTAATTGATTCTTCATTGGTTGATTGTGTGGCTCACCTTTGTCATTGTCTGTTGTTATGAAATAAATGTACGAACAAATGTTTAAACAAAATATATGAACAAACATGTTAACAAATGTACCAACAAATGTGTAAAATAAATGGATAAACATGTGTTAACCAATGTGTAAAAAAAATGCATAAATCCCATTCCGTACATTCAATTGTAACATAGTATTTTAGTACCTGCAAAAATTTATGCATGGGAAAATATACGGTATTTGAGATGGTTTGAACTCTTGGTTCTTAAGGTTGCTGTCCTATTACCATTATCTGTATTGGATCCATTAGAAGCGTCAACAACACCTCCTCAAAATGACTGTCTTTTTTCAAATAATTGCCTTAGAAAAATTTATTATATTCTAATACATGTATTGGTTATTTTAACAGAGGGGCTGCCTTTATTAAAAAGTGCGATGGTAAACCATCTGAGTCCATAGGAACAAAAAGAAGTAGCAATAACTGAAAAACCACATAACAAGGGAATAAACAAAAGCGAAAATCAAGGCAAAAACTTTGAAAATACGAAAGGATGGCAGGGAAGTCGAAAACACTCTAAAAAGCAAAACCCAACAAACAAAACATAGGAAAAAACTAACACGTAGCAAAAAACCCTCAACATAACTAAACAGTTACGGAAAGCAACCACGTAAGTTCTCGAAACCTGGAGGAGCACGAGGAGGAAGTTCCGGAACACACCGTCGATCCATAACGACAATAGACAATCGAAGTAATATAGAAGCCAACACCCGTTCTAGGGCCACGGAAAAACGTTGACGATAAAAAGAAGTAAGGACTAAAACAGGAGGGCTCCCAAGTCCTCGCCTCTCGAACAAGGGCCGACCACAAGTATGGCAAAACTCGTCCAAAGCCACACCCAAACAACCAAATATCTCGACCGCCATCAGAATGAAGCCATCCATAGCGTCGCGATGGGCATAATCACGCTCTTTCCTTTTAGCTGCGTCACGGGCAGCCACTCCCATATGCCGAGCCGCTTGGTTGACGACTGTTGAGGTAGGGTTTGTCAAAACAATGTCACCAAATGTACGACGCGCACCATCAAGTAATACAAGGTCGATCCGACACGAAGGAATAATGTGAGAGACCTCGCGACGAACAGAAAATCCCCCCTCAGAAGCGATAGTAGTGATGGTGTCTCGAATCGTGTCGTGCGCATGAATCAACTTGCCCCCGTGGGAGCAACGAAGCAAATGGACCCCGTCGGGCTCGAAAACGTGGCCGCAGGAGCAAACAAGTGAGCCAAGCAAAGGTGGGTGAGGGAGGCCAAGCCGGAACCTAAGGGTCGTGGTGAACTGAGCAAGGGTGAAACGAAGAGTGGATAAGATAGGAACGGCCAATAGCCAAGCTCTAGAGCTAGGTCCACCACAAGATAGAAGACGTGCACGCGAAGAATTAGAAGGAAGCGCCTGAAGAAGCTCGGATTTAATAGCGGCGACAACCCGATCAGAAATGGATTCCTGAGCACGCGCAACTGATGTCGTAACGAGGGTGGGAAAAATCGGCATGTCCTCGATAGCAGCCGGAGTAAGAGAACGTGATGCATCTAAAAGGGACCGCTGGAAGGCGAGCTCACCATCCGAAACACGGGGAACCACGGCCGCAAGAATAGGAGTGTCCCCGGCCAAAAAACGAGAGACAATAGTGGAAGCAACAAGGCACCAACTCCCCAAATAGGCGGCTGGAGCAACACGCGCCGTCGAGAGTAAACCCAAACCGCCAGCCAAGACAGGAAGAGAGGCTTAGATGCGTGCCGCATGCCCAGACTGCGATCAAAAGCTCTACGTCCCAACAAAGTGTGGAGGACATCCATAAGACGATCATCGAATGTAGAAAGTGAGGACACAAAGGTGAGGAAGGTCGTCCACGTGGGATAAATGTGTCTGAAGAGCGTAATTAAGGAATGTCGTGACGTATAGATTGGAACCAAGCGGGCAACCCAACACACGAATGCCTTCGGAAAGAGGAGTCTAAAAACCAAGAGGGGGAGTGAAAGGAGGAGGAATAGGACGTGGGGACCAAACAACACACTTAGAGGGCTGGATTGAAAGATTGAGTTTGGCTAAGCGAGCCTTGAAAATGTTATAGGCTGGTATAACTTGGTCCGAAGGACCAATAATGTGTGTGTCATCCGCAACTGGAGGGAAGAGGCAAGAAAGATAAGCAGCTGCGGAAGCTCGAATGACACAGTAATGGGCCAGGGCAAACAAAGGGCCCCCAAGAGGATCACCCTGACTAGTGCCAGTCGTGGAGGAAAGTGGGACCAAATCATCATCAATGGAGAAAGAGAGGTTATTGCTCAAAGAATAAAAAGCTCTAACAAAAGAAAATATCTGGATAATCGGGGAAGGGGCAGCCATAAGCTCCGAAATAACGGCATTCCGATCTATTGTATTAAAGGCATTAGAAACATCCACTTGGAGCACTAACCAATCCGGATGGGCATCTAACAAAGCCCGGATCCCGTGGACCACGGCCTCACAACCCCCCCGGGTTGCCACTCCGAACTGATGAGGAGAGAAATAATCATGGAAAGCGGGCTGGAGCTGGATGCAGATGGCACGGGCCACCAATCGGTACAGTACCTCGCCTAGTGTAATAGGACGGATTCCCCCATTGGGTTTGGTGACAGCTACGAGGCGGGAGGCCGTGAGGAGATCACAAATACGGGAAGCTACGAGAGTGGAGGCCGTGAGGAGATCACAAATACGGGAAGGGACAGTGCCAGCCGCAATAAGGGAACAAACTCGAAAAAACATATCAAAACCCCGGGCACTAGATTCCGAAGGCAAAACGTCGCGAAATAGCTCATAAACAGTGCCCGAAGGACCCCCTGCTGAAAGATGTGGAGAAGTCGTAAGGGCTTTAATAAAGGAGTCTCGATCCAAGATAAAACACAATGGCGGCTCGAAGGTGTGAATAAAGGGGGACTGAGGGGTAGGAGCTGGTGGATGAAGAGCCCGAAGAATCTCAAGAGTCGCAGCAGACCGAGGAGCAGGATTAAATGGCTGGAGGGCCCGAACCGCTCAAGAGAGCTCACCAACTCGACCCAAATGAACCGCACGACGATAGGAAGATGACACATCTGAAGTCCGAGATGTATGACGTGATGTGAAGGAAGCACTCGCAACTCGATCCTTGTGCTCGGCATGAAGGACCCGCCAATCACCTCGAAGGAAACGTC
>JBBHKE010002953.1:0-16867 GCA_037447655.1 Zygnema cylindricum
AACAATATCTATACCCTGAAAATCCGGATGATTCTTATCACGTCTACATTCATTGGCAGCCCTACACACTAATTTACTAAAAGATATCAATTCGTGTAGATACTACAAAAAATCATCTACACTAAATTTGGTCAATATTGAATAGTTGGTATTCTAAAAATATTCTAAGTCCTAGACTCAAATTTCTAAGACTTACTAAAGCTTACTTTTCAATAAAAAATTGTGTAGGTTAGGTGACAATTTCTGTTAGCACTAACGGTTTGTGTAATTTAGATAACTGTTCCTATTAGTGCTAACAATTTGAGTAATTTAGATAATAATACCTGTTAGCGCTAACAATTTGTGTAATTTAGGTAACAATTTGTATTAGCCTTACCAGTTTGTGTAATTTAGATAATAATTCCTGTTAGCGCTAATTGTTTGTGTAATTTAGATAATAATTCTTGTTAGTGATAAGAATTTGTGTAAGTTAGGTAACAATTCATGTTAGCGCTAACAGTTTGTGTTATTTAGATAATAATTCTTGATAGCACTAACAGTTTGTGTAATTTACATAACAATTCTTGAAGGCGGTAACTGTTTGTGTAATTAAGATTACATTTTCTGTTAGCGCTAACAGATTGTGTAAGTTAGATTACACAATTCTATTAGCGCTAATAGTTTGTGTAAGTTAGGTAAAAATTCGTATTAGCCCTAATAGTTTGTGTAAGTTAAGTAACAATTCATGTTAGCGCTAATAGTTTGTGTAATTTAGATAACAATTCTTGTTAGCGCTAACAGTTTGTGTAATTTAGATAACAATTTTTGTTAGCGCTAAAAATTTGTGTAAGTTAGGTTACAATTCTTGTCAAAGCTAACAGTTTGTGTAAGCTAGGTATCAATTCAAGTTAGCTTTAACAGTTTGCGTATTTTAAATAACAATTTGTTTGATTGACACGTGAATGCCGGTTCAATACGGGGGTAGAATGTGATGTGTTAGACTTAAACCCGCCTAAAAGAAATAGGTCGGACCCGTTAGACTCTACATCGAGTTGGTGGCACAGTGGTTAGTGCCTTGACAGCTCAAGGTAGAGGTCCCAAGTTTACAGGCCAAGCTCCTTTTCTAGTATGGGACATATCAATCTCAATTTCACGAAATCAACATGAGTATCGGGCAAGTGGGACGGATGGTGTGACCGGGTTTTCGTGAGGGGGTGTTGGATTGGCACATGGTGCTGGTCAATACGGGGTAGAATGTGATGTTAGACTTAAACCCGCCCTAAAGAAGAATGGACTGTTAGACTCTACATCGAGTTGGTGGCACAGTGGTTAGTGCCTTGACAGCTCAAGGTAGAGGTCCCAAGTTCGAGCTTGAAGCATCATAGTGAAGGTTGAGGGAAAAGGAATAGATGTATGTAGTCAGCGTATTCGAGCCCTGGCCGGCTCGCTTTTCCCTAGTATGGGACATACCGAATCTCGGATTTCACGGAAATCAACATGAAAAAAAATAAAGGTTTTCACCTTAAACTGCACTTAGTTCTCTCATTTCCTTAACTCTTGTGTAGAATGTACATTCTGTATCAAACTGATCATTCTTAATTAAATTAAATACTCTAAAGATCCTCAAAATATCTAAAACGTAAGTACAAGGTTCACAAGACAGCCTATTGACAAAAATATAAGTGTTTGGACCAGAATTGTCCACTAACAATATCTATACCCTAAAAATCCGGGTGATTCTTATCACGTCCACATTCATTGGCGGCCCTACACTTTAATTTACTTAAAGATAACTATTCGTGTAGATACTACAAAAATCCACACTAAATTTGGTCAATATTGAACAGTTGGTATTCCGAAATTATTCTAAGTCCTAGACTCAAACTTCAAAGACTTACTAAAGCTTTCTTTTCAATACAATTTTTGTAAGCGCTAACAGTTTGTGTAATTCAGATAATTTTTCTTGTAAGCACTAACAATTTGTGTAAGTTAGGTAAGAATTCTTGTTAGCGCTATCAATTTGAGTTATTTAGAAAACACCATTATGTGCGGCACTGTTTGTGTAAATAACACCTGTTAGCGCTAACAGTTTGTGTAATTTAGATAACAATTTTGTTACGCTAAAAATTTGTGTGGTTAAGTAACAATTCAGTTAGCACTAACGATTTGTATAATTTAGATAACACTCTATTAGTGCTAACAATTTGTTTAAGTAATGTAACAACCCTGTTAGCTCTAATGTTTGTTTAATTAAGATAACAATTCTTGTTAGCGTTAACTGTTTGTGTAATTTAGATATCAATTCCTGTTAGCGGTAATTGTTTGTGTAAGTTAGGTAACTATTCATGTTAGCGCTAATTGTTTGTGTTATTTAGATAACAATTCTTGTTAGCACTAACAGTTTGTGTAATTTAGATAACAATTCCTGTTAGCGCTAACAATTGTGTAAGTTAGGTAACAATTCCTGTTAGCGGTAACAGTTTGTGTAATTTAGGTCACAATTCATTTTAGCGCTTACAGTTTGCCTAATATAGATAACAATTCTTGTTAGCGTTAAAAGTTTGTGTAATTTAGATAACATTTCCTGTTAGCGCAAATTTTTTTTGTAAGTTAGGTAACAATTCATGTTAGCGCTAATAGTTTGTGTAATTAATATAACAATTGTTGGTAGCGCTAACAGTTTGTGTAAGTTAGGTAACAATTACTGTTAGCGGTAAAAGTTTTTGTGATTTAGGTAACTATTCATGATAGCGCTAATGGTTTGTGAAATTTAGATAATAATTCAAGTTAGCGCTAACTGTTTGTGTATTTTAGATAACAATTCTTGTTTAGCGCTAAACATTTGTGTAAGTTAGGTAACAATTCCTGTAAGAGCTAACATTTTGTGTAAGTTTGGTAACAATTCCTGTTAGTTGTAACAGTTTGTGTAATTTAGGTAATAAATCATGTTAGCGCTAAGAGTTTGCGTAATTAAGGTAACATTTCCTGTAAGCGCAAACAGTTTGTGTAATTTAGATAACAATTCATGTTAGCGCTAATAGATTTTGTAATTTAGGTAAGAATTTGCATTAGTATTAACAGTCTCTGTAAGTTAGGTAACAATTGAAACTGTGAGACCTCTAAAAGTCCTCAGAGTGGACAGCTTCCAAAAAGCCTTTTGGATAACCCTTACCCCTTTGTGTTTTAGCAAGAACAACTGCCACCGTGGCAAACAAAACCTCTAACCAACTTCACCCACGTGAAGGTAAGACTCCCTTAAGTTGATAGCAAAAAGAATCTCTGAATTTGGTCCCCTGAGTAGTAAGTTATGGAGGGTCAAAGTTGACCTTTTGTACAAAAGCTCTCTGGGAGAGAGGGTCCTATCTCCTAATTTTTCTAAGTACTATCTCTCTCACAGACTCTATCAACTGATGTACGGAGCCAATCAGATTACTCCTTCGTACACAAAAGTATAGTTGCCGGTGTACTTTCTGTACGGACATTGTACGACATGGCCTAAATGTTGACACGTTGTATATCCGGATTCGCTCCATTAATCCTCGAAGATGTCGCGATCCAATGTCATTCCGCCACGTGTCATCCGATGTTGCGATGATCAAAAAGTGCCAAAATTCTCTTTCGCGATCTCGGCGTTTAATTTCGGTCGTCCGATTAAATTTACATTTAATCGTAGCAGTAATAAATATATGCGCAATATTCGTTTCGGTAAAGAAATAAATACGCGGTATTCGTTTTTAATACGTACCGTAATCCTTACTTTTACATTATTGGATCTATGTCTCCTGTAAAACTATTGCAGTGAAATGAACTATCCTAAGTAATAATGTTTAATTAATTGTCAATCCCTACATTATGTATCACTATCTCTAGACTTAACAGTTAAAGCTACCAGCTACCGTCTAATTATCGGCCAGCAGGTTCCAGGATCAATTCTTGGAGGTGGCACATATATTTTAGCACATATATCCTAAATTATAAATAAACTAATATTTATATCCCGTAAACCTTTTGATAGCCTAGGTAGCCATTGCTCTAGTTTCCTCTCGAACTTCTCAGTGACTAGGACAAGTTTGAGAGTTGGAGAGAGAAGTTAGAGGTAGACTGCCTCGGCTTCTTTCTATATTTCTATTCAGACCTAGAAAATACTTTTAAAGACCATTAATTTCTACACTCCCCTTATTTTCTAGTCAATCTTTAATTTCAGACCACACTTCTCCCTGCAGAAAATTAGCTTAGGGGAAGGCACAGGTTTGGTCATCATATCTGTTACGATCTCACTATCTGGTCTGTACTCTAAACTGATTATTTTGTTTTCTACTTTCTCTCTAACAAAGTTGAGTCTGATGTCCATGTGTTTGGCTTTAAAATGATGTTTAGGATTGGCAGAGTAGCGATTGCTGCCTGATTATCACAAAATATTTTTTGCACACCACTCTTAAGGTGACCAAGCTCACCAAGCAAATACTTAACCCACATCAATTCTTTTACAGCAAAGCAAGAGGCCATATACTCAGCCTCCATGGTGGACTGAACAATAACTTTTTGTTGTTTGCTACTCCAACAGCAAGCCCCATCACCCACATATAATACATATCCAGAAGTGCATCTCCTTATCGGAGCATCACCTGGCATCACTCCAAGTAGTAATGTCAGTATTCTCCTCACCCAAATACAACCATAGATCCCTAGTTCCTATCAAATATCTAAGGACTCTTTTAGCTGCCTCCCAATCCCTCTTAGAGGACGCATTTAGACTTCTACTCAGCACTCCTACAGCTGCAACTAAATCCGGCTGGGTAGAATTCATAAAATAGATTAGACTTCCCACTACTTCCGTGTAAAGAATAGTCTGCATGAACTTCTGTTCTTTTGGAGATAATTTCTCGTCTAAGACTATGACTCCTTCTTCCTCACTCCGCTCACTTCCCTTCTTTAACTCCATTGGAGTTGAACAACTATTAAATTTATCCATCTAAATTTTTTCAAACATCTTCCCTATTGATTCCTTTTTAGTCAATCTTATAATCTTTTCTTTTTCGGTCTCTCTCTACTTGAATTCCCAAAATATATTTTGCTTCCCCCATATCATTCATTTCAAATCTCCCCTTAAGATCGGTTTTCAGTTTATTAATTTTTTTCATTGATTTACTTAAAACAAGCAAATCATCAACATAAATTGCAATAAATATAAAACCTTCCTCATCTTCGAAAACATAAATTGAGTGATCTGCGCTGATCCGGATATATCCCAGACCGGTAAGAAACTCATCAAGCTTCTTATTCCACTGTCAATGCGCCTATTTCAAACCATAAAGGGATTTAATCAGACGGCATACCTTACTCTCCTTTCCTTCCTCCACAAACCCTTCGGGTTGTCGCATGAAGATCTCCTCTTCCGATTCTCCATGCAAAAAGGCTCTCTTGATGTCCATCTGATGCACTTCCATGTCTTCCGCTGCTGCCAGACAGAGAAGTATGCGGACGGAGGGAAATCTGACGACCGGGGCAAAGGTTTCCTCGTAGTTAATTCCCTCCTTTTGTGTAAATCCCTTTGCCACTAATCTGGCCTTGTAGCGCTCGATTGTGTTATCTGGGTTTAGTAGTAATATGAAAACCCACTTACAACCGATTAGTTTTCAGTTAGGTGGACAATCCACCAGCTCCTAAGTATCGGCTGCCATAATTGAGGCCATCTCCTCATTGATGGCTGTCTTCCACCGATTTCTTTCTGGACAAGTAATCGCCTCTCCATAAGTCTGAGGTTCATCTTGATGAGATAGTTTTGTTACCTTGTTATTAACTTGATTTTCTTGCAATCTTTTGCTACTTCTCCTCCCCCCCTCAAAATTTGAGGCCGGAATAGATGGTTCTCGTGGATTCTTTCGAACAATCTCGGCTTCTCCCCTATCCCTTGATTCCAAATCAATTTTTACCACGTCTTCCGTTTCGAGTAGAGTTGTCACTGGAGTTTCCACAGCCGAGTCCTTTTCGGTCTGATTTGTACCTACAAGAATGTCATCTTCTCTAAAACCTGGATAGTTAGGAAGCTGAAAGTCATCGGAATTTTCTGACTCAAATCTGATTTTTACAGACTTTGTATATTTGAAGGAATCCACAAGTTTTCCTTCATCCATAACTATTAGATGCTTTACTAAGATTATATCTTCCCTTTTTAGATCATAAACTCTATATCCTTTAACATCCTCATCATATCCTAATAAGTATCCCGGTTTTCCTTTAGGATCTAGCTTCCAATTAGACCGATCAGTATCTAGACTGAATACTTGACTGCCGAAAACCTTTAAGTGAGATATGTCTGGTTTCCGGCCTGTCCATCTCTCATAAGGTGTTTGATCTTTTACAGCTGAAGTAAGAACTCTATTTTTGAGATAATTAGCACAGTTCATTACTTCTACCCAAAATCTTTTTCCTATCTTTTTATCTGACAACATACTTCTAGCACTATCACTTAGTGTTCTATTTAACCTTTCAGCTACCCCATTCTGTTTCGGATTTTCAAGAACCGTCTTTTGGTGTTGGACCCCATCTTCCCTCAAAAAATCCTCAAATTGGTTAGAAGTATACTTTCCAACATTGTCACTCCTTACTCTCTTGATTGGAGTTTCATGGAGTTTTTGGCTCCATGCTTTATATTGTCTAAAACAATCCTCAGCTTCTGACTTGTTTCTCAAAAAATACACCCGGAAATACCGAGACCAATCATCAGTGATAGTCATCATAAATCTCTTCCCACCTGGTGAGGGGACTTTAGCCAGTCCCCAAATATCTGTGTGTACTAGATCTAGAATTTTTTCTCCCTTATAGGTGGTTGTTTTAGGAAAAGGTAATCTGTGAGCTTTACCTTGAGCACATCCACTAAAATCACTTATAATATCACTCTCACTGAACTGAATCCCTTCCACCACTCCCATCTTTTTCATCTCTCTTAACTTATCTAGATTCACATGCCCAAGCCTCTTATGCCACATCATAATATCATGAACACCAGCATAATAAATTTTCTCCGTTTCATTACTTAAAATCAGCCTAAACATCCCATGGCTACCTTTCTCAGCAATGAAATAGACATCCTCCTCAAAACTAGCAGTAAAGACTCCTTCCCTAGTGCTAGTAAAAAAACCCTTATCATCTAATACTGATGTAGAGATGAGGTTTTTGTTCAGCTCCGGAATAAAAAATACATCGGAGAATGTTAATATGGATGTCTTTCCTTCTACTAACACTTTCAGATCCACCGATCCTACAAGAGTAGTGGTGACTATCCTACATCCCCGTACTCTATCTTTACGGTGGGAATAGTTCTTATCTTAGTGAACAGGTGCCTATCTTACACATGTGCATAGAGGCACCTGAATCTATAATACAGCTTGCTTCACCTTTCAATCCACCGTAAGCACATTTCTGCCTTCGTGGAATTTCGACCTCGTTTTTTGCCTCCAACTCCTCATCCAAAAGGAGCTCATCGTCCTTGTCCTCGGATTCCACCTCATGTACCTGTGTCACAAGGGCATTTTTCTTTCCTTTTGGGATACCACCGGTCTGCCCCTCTTTTAATCGAAGCTCTGTTAGCTTAGTGCACTCTATCATATAGTGCCTCGGTTTTTTACAAAAATGACATAAACCTTTGGGAGCACTTGGTCCGAACTTGTTGGCCTTATTTTTCTGCTCCCTTCCCCAATAGTTTCCGACCGGTTTCCGGAATCCTTGTTCCTCCAATCTGTCAAAGTTGCCAAGGCTTGGCCACTCTTTCCTCCCCTTCGGATCTCTATCGTATTCTCCCAAACGAGAATCATCCCTACCATTGAGTTCCATATCCACCTTGAGTCTGGCAAGTCCTGCACACGGATGACTATGTTCTCGAACTCATCGGGTAACTTCATGAGTATACAGTTAACCTTTTCTTTTTCACTAAAATCTTTTCCCGCACTCTCTAGCTCCATGAAGAGTGTAGCAAGCTCATTGCAAAAATCCAACGTTTTCCCCCCTTTGTATACATATTCCTTAACTTTCTGATCAGCCAACTGTTGTTTCTGAATCATACCACGTGTCATTGATGTGGCGATGATCAGAAACCGCCGAAATTCTCTTCTGCAATCTAGGCGTTTAATTTCGACCGTCTGATTAAATTTACATTTAATCGTAGCCGTTATAAATACATACGCGGTATTTGTTTTGGCGAAGAAATAAATGCGCGGTATTCGTTTCTTATATGTACCGTAATCCGTACTTTTACATTACTGGATCTTTGTCTCCCGTAAAACTATTGTAGTTAAATGAACTATCCTACGTATTAATGTTTAATTAATTGTCAATCCCTACATTCCGTAACACTATCTCTAGACTTAACGGTTAAAGCTACCAGCTACCGGCTAGTTACCGGCCGGCAGGTTCCAGGATCTATTCTTGGAGGTGGCACATATATTTTAGTAAATATATCCTAAATTACACATAAACTAATATTTATATCCTATAAACCTCTGGATAGCCTAGGTTGCCATGGCTCTCTAGCTTCCTCTCCAACTTCTCACTGACTGCGACAAGTTTGAGAGTTGGAGAGAGAAGTTAGAGGTAGACTGCCTCGGCTTCTTTCTAAATTTCTATTCAGACCTAGAAAATACTTTAAAAGACCATTAATTTATACAACAATTCATGTTAGCACTAATAGTTTGTGTAAGATAAGTAACAATTCATGTTAGCGCTTACTGTTTATGTGAGTCTTGTAACAATTCCTGTTAGCGCTAACAGTTTGTGTAATTTATGTAACAATTTATATTAGCGCTAAGAGTTTGTGTAATTCATGTTACAATTCCTGTTAGAGCTAACAGTTTGTGTAATTTAGATAATAATTATTGTTATCGTTTAGAGTTTGTGTAAGTTAGGTAACAATTCTTATTAGCGCTAACATTTTGTGTAAGTTAGGTAACTATGTTGTAGGTCATGGGCATTCTAACTTGGCTGTGTTCCACTCCCACTAGGCATCACACTTTCACCAGCAGGGACTCAGCCATTAGTAGACATGGCAGCAGAAGCAAACCCAAAGAGTAATACCTATTTGACTAGATTTATTTTGTAAGATATGTAGCGTAAAGTGAGAGAGGTCTTACAACCAGACAAACATATACCACAACCAGAAATAAGGACAATATACACAAAAACACCTAAAATGCACTTATTGCTCTCATTTCCTTAAACTTTGTGTAGAACATACATTATGTGTTTATCCGAGACATAGCTAAGTCCTCAGATATACAAAATTTCAAAATAGAACGAGCCTGCGTATTTTTCTTAGACCATGACGGATCAGATTCATCCAAAGAACCATCCAATATATCCAAAAGATTGACATTTTCAAAATGTGTCTCCACCATATCCGCCCAGTAAACATACTTATCCCCGGAAAAGATAGGAATTCTTGATGACAGGCCCATAACCTGTTGTTCTACAACCACCGGTGCAGGTGGAGGAGCAGTAGTAGTAGTAGAAGTAGACATGATACACACTCATAAGCTATCAAGAATCCTACCAACCAGTTGTTCTTAAGTGCTCACCAATTCTTATACAAGCATCCAAACCTCACAAAACTCTATCAGAATATAGAGTAGCATAAACACTGATAACTCCCAAAGTTATAGCACAATTGACCCGACAACACTCAAGATATAATACTCAGAAGTTTCCCAAAAATTGTCTGCAGTTTTACTACTTGGAAGTCTGGATACATAATATGCTATGAGTCCTAAGTCTTATACTTGTGTTTAACTAGCAACACCTTTGTACTTGAGAGGTACATCAAACCACCAAGCTACCACTAATCTGTCAAGCTACCATTGAGCTATCACTAAGCTACCACTGAGATATCACTAAGCTAACTAGAATCGTGTCTATCGCAGTTACTCTATCCTGTACAGAATCACATTAAGAATATTAGACGTTGCGTTGTCCGTACGGACCATATCAAATATAATCATGGTTGCCTTGATCTGTCTGTGTTGCAGCTTCGCTGCTGCGCTGCTCTGCTGTATAGCAGCTGCTCTGCTGTATAGCAGCTGCTCTACTGTATAGCAGCTGCTCTGCTGTATAGCAGCTGCTCTGCTGCTGCGCTGCTCTGCTGTATAGCAGCTGCTCTATTGTATAGCAGCTGCTCTGCTGCATAGCAGTTGCGCTGCTGTATAGCAGCTGCGCTGCTCTGTTGTATAGCAGCTGCGCTGCTCTGTCTGTATAGCAGCTGCGCTGCTTTGTCTGTAAAGCAGCTGCGCTACTCTGAGACCGAAAGCTTTCCAAAAAGACAACATATAAGAGCCATCCACAGATCGGATGCCCTTTCTACCTACAAATGAGGACATGGAAGTCCTTGAGTAAGATGGCGTAGGATGAAGTGCTTTGCCGCCATATTGTTGAAATCCTAGGTTTGAGTAACATTCTCCTCGTTCCTCAGAATAGGTGACATGAATGCCAAACCGGTTGGTATTGGTGTGGTCGTCTCCTTCTCCGCTCCTTAGTCCACCACCTCTCCTTCCTTTATCTCTTTCGTTGAAGATGGACCCGCTTTCTTTGTGAATCTGCTTCTTTCAAACCTTGGAGGAATTTCAAGACTTGATGGACGCCCCAATCGTCCACTCACTATCCCCTAAAACCTTTTTTCGTATAGATCTCCTATCATCATACTTTCCCTGTATATGAAGCCAGTTCCATTAAAGAATGGTACCCTAGAGGGTGGGCCCATAACCTGAAACTCTGAGACCTCCACAAGTCCTCTGAGTGGACAGCTTCTAAGAAGCCTCTAGGATAACCTTGACCCCTTTGTGTTTCAGCAAGAACAAATGCCACCTTGGCAGACAAAAACTCTGACCAACTTCACTCGTGTGAAGGCAAGACTCCCTTGAGTCGATAGCAAAAAGAATCTTTGAATTTGCTCCCCTGAGCGATAAGTTATGGAGGGTCAAAGTTGACCTTTTGTACAGAAGCTCTCTTGGAGAGAGGGTCCTATCTCCTAATTTTTCTAAGTCCTATCTCTCTCACACACTCTATCTACTGATGTACGGAGCCAATCAGATTACTCCTCCGTACAAAAAACTACAGCTGTCGGTGTACTTTTTGTACGAACATTGTACGACTTGCCTAAATGTCGACACGTGGTATATCCGGATTCGCTCCCTTAATCCTCGGAGATGCCGCGATCCAATGTCACTCCGCCACGCATCATCCGATGTGGCAATGATAAAAAGCCGCCGAAATTCTCTTCCGCGATCTCGGCCTTTAATTTCGGCCGTCCGATTAAATTTACATTTAATCGTAGCCGTAATAAATACATGCGCGGTATTCGTTTCGATAAAGAAATAAATGCGCGGTATGCGTTTCTTATACGTACCGTAATCCGTACTTTTACATTACTGGATCTATGTCTCCCGTAAAACTATTTCAGTTAAATGAACTATCCTACGTATTAATGTTTAATTAATTATCAAACCCTATATTACGTAACACTATCTCTAGACTTAACGGTTAAAGCTACCGGCTACCGGCTGATTACCGGCCGGCAGGTTCCAAGATCAAATCCTGGAGGTGGCACATATATTTTAGTAAATATATCCTTAATTATAAATAAACTAATATTTATATCCCGTAAACCTCTGGATAGCCTAGGTAGCCATGGCTCTAGCTTTCTCTCTAATTTCTCAGTGATTGCGACAAGTTTGAGAGTTGGAGAGAGAAAGTTAGAGGTAGACTGCCTCGGCTTCTTTCTAAATTTCTATTCAGACCTAGAAAATACTTTAAAAGACCATTAATTTATACAACAATTCATGTTAGCACTAATAGTTTGTGTAAGATAAGTAACAATTCATGTTAGCGCTTACTGTTTATGTGAGTCTTGTAACAATTCCTGTTAGCGCTAACAGTTTGTGTAATTTATGTAACAATTTATATTAGCGCTAAGAGTTTGTGTAATTCATGTTACAATTCCTGTTAGAGCTAACAGTTTGTGTAATTTAGATAATAATTATTGTTATCGTTTAGAGTTTGTGTAAGTTAGGTAACAATTCTTATTAGCGCTAACATTTTGTGTAAGTTAGGTAACTATGTTGTAGGTCATGGGCATTCTAACTTGGCTGTGTTCCACTCCCACTAGGCATCACACTTTCACCAGCAGGGACTCAGCCATTAGTAGACATGGCAGCAGAAGCAAACCCAAAGAGTAATACCTATTTGACTAGATTTATTTTGTAAGATATGTAGCGTAAAGTGAGAGAGGTCTTACAACCAGACAAACATATACCACAACCAGAAATAAGGACAATATACACAAAAACACCTAAAATGCACTTATTGCTCTCATTTCCTTAAACTTTGTGTAGAACATACATTATGTGTCAAACTGATCATTTCTAGTTGGATTAAATACTCTAACGATCTTCAAAATATCTAAAATGTATGTACAAGGTTCACTAGACAATCTACTGTCACAAATCAAAGTGTTTCGACCAGAATTGTCCACTAACAATATTTATACCCTAATAATCCGGGTGATTCTTTTCACGTCCACATTCATTGGCGGCCCTACACACTAATTTACCTAAAGATAACTATTCGTGTAGATACTACAAAAATTCCACACTAAATTTGGTCAATATTAAACAGTTGGTATTCCAAAAATATTCTAAGTCCTAGACTCAAATTTCTAACACTTACTAAAGCTTACTTTTCAATAATCCCCTTAAGCTTTAGAAGACTTACTCACTTAGACCACATGCTTTTATGCAATACTCCAATTTTGGAGCGGGAAGGGCTTTTGTCAACATGTCCGCAACCATTTTCTCATCAGGCAAATAACAAAGTTTGACCACATTTGCAAAAACTTTCTCTCGTACCAAATGTAGCCGAATGTCCATATGTTTACTCTTAAAATGGTGACTTGAGTTTGTAGGCATAGAAATGGCTGCCTGATTGTCGCACCACATTATTTGTGTCCCGTGTTGTGTAAAACCCAATTCTTGAAAAAATGCCTTAATCTAAAACACCTCTTTCAAGGCTACACTCGCAGCCATGTATTCAGCTTCCATAGTCGATTTCGCCGTAACTTTTTGAAGTTTACTACTCCAACTACAAGTTCCACTTCCAATCTGAATGACATACCCAGTTGTAGACTTCCTACTAGGCACATCACCATAGCTAGCATCACTTCAAGTATTAATGCTAACCTTGTCCCCTCCCAAAGTAAGCAAAAGATTTCTAGTCCCAACAAGATACCTTAACACCCTTTTTGCAGCCTCCGAGTCACTCTTTCGTGGATTTTGCAGACTTCTGCTCAATACACCAACAGCTGCAACTATATCGGGCCTAGTGCAATTCATGAAGTAAATTAGACTTCCTACTACTTGTTTGTAGGGTACTTGGGACATAAATTTTTGCTCTTCTGCCTATAGATTGGGCCAATTGGCAAGGATACACCCTACAAGGCCACGTGTCTGATGTCAATGTTTAATCTATATTCAACGAGTACCATTACGGATTGAATGGCCACCCTCCTATAAAGTTGTTATTCGATAAAACTGAAATAAACAAATACAAAACAAAAAAAGTATGTAAATCCATGGTATGGGCAAAGGGAGAGGGGAAGAAGTGGAGTCGTTGTCACATGATTTTGAAATTTGTTGAAAAGCTAATGCTTGTTCCAGGGTGGGATTTAACAAAAAGTATAAACTTTGTCGAAAGACTTAAAATATAGAAGTTTAGTGGGAGCACAACAGAACTTAAAGAGGCCTTATATATAACAACTGAACCAGTTTCGAAAGACGGATTGAATGAGAGAGAATTTCAACGAAGGTTGAGTCGTTTCCAAAAAATAGAAAAGTTACGTGCAATCAGGGATTAATTCAGGAGTTTCTAGGAATAGTATAAGAGTTACAATGTGGTGAGTAGAGATATACCCTTTATTTGTAATTGTTGAACTTAGATTTGGGTAAAACTGTTATGTAATGGGTTATTGTGGTGTTTTGTGTTTGATAAGTTGTACGTCCTCTCACAAAATATGTTTGTTATTGGAAACAACGGTATAAACACGCTTTGTGTGTAAAACGTCGTCGACGGTCCTCTACATAAAAATATGGTTTTTACGCCTTTACATTAATTCATATACCTTTAAAGCCCAATAACACATGGTTTTACGTTTCCAATATTTGGTGTAATACACATTGTTTCAAAAATTGAAGTAACCCCGACGCCCGTCTAAATGGGCGATTGTGTGCATCGGTCGATTTCTCGTTGGTTCAACCCAAAAACGGGTTATTGTGGTGCTTTGTGTTTGATATGTTGAAAGTTCTCGCACAAAATAGGTTTGTTATCGAAAACAACAGTAATAACATGTTTTGTGTGTAAATCGTCGTCGAAGGTCCAAAACAAATTCACTAAACGTATGATTTTTACGCCTTTACATTAATTCATATACTTTTAAAGCTCGATAACACGTGGTTTTACGTTTCCAATACATGGTGTAAAACATATCGTTTCAAAACTTGAAGTAACTAGCGACGCACGTCTAAATGGGCGATTGTGTGCGTCGGTCGATTTCTCGTTGGTTCAACCCAAAGCCGGGTTATTGTGGTGCTTTGTGTTTGATATCTTGTACGTTCTTGCACAAAATAGGTTTGTTGTTGGAAACAACGGTATAAACATGTTTTGTGTGTAAGAAGTCGTCGATGGTCCTTAACTTTAAAGTATGGTTTTTACGCCTTTACATTAATTCATATACTTTTAAAGCCCGATTTCACCTAGTTTTACGTTTCCAATACTTGATGTAATACAAATCGTTTCAAAACTTGAAGTAACTACCGACGCACGTCTAAATGGGCGATTGTGTGCGCCCGTCGATTTCTCGTTGGTTCAACTTTATCGTTAAAAACATTATCCATCAAATGTTAACAAACCCTCATCTTAAAGTCATAAATATGGGTTTGAATTCGACACTCGTTACGAAGGGAAACCATATATTAGTGTAAACGCAAAATTATAACCTCTAATAATAGTTTGGTCTAAGGATACGTGGAAAACTGCAATCAACTACCTAAAATACAGTTTCTGAATGCAGTTCCTGACTTTTAGTTGATGAATTAATGCCAACAGGGCGGCGAGCGATTCAGTTTATGATTTGGGGGGCAGCTGAACCATAGTTAAAAAGTAGGTGAAAGTACACCTATACAATATGCCTATTGTATGCAAGAAATACAATATACCTTTAAGACCCATATTGTATCGGCCGCAAAATGAAATAAAATAGTAACAGGGTTGAGTTGCACATCGTTCGATAGAGAATTAAACGTCATGTCTAAATTTTGAAAAACATTCGGACAAAAAATTATCTTTCTCTGAGTTTTGAGGTATTTTTTATTTACACCGTCAGATTTGGACGATCGGACGATCGCTGATCAAAGTAGCGACTTAAGAAAGTCACATGAAAAGCCCATAACACAACTTATAATATGATATTGTCAGATTTGGAGGATCGGATGGTCGCTGATAAGGGTAGCGACTTAAGAAGATCACATGCAAAGCCCATAACACAACTTACGACAAAGGCGCCGACAAAAGGCCTACAATTGAAACGCCTACTTTTGAACTATGAACTGAACAACGTTCGAATGTGTTATTGATGATAACAATCAATGACGAAGTATAATATGAAATACGAAGAGTTACGCGACATACACCCGCTCTGGTCGACAAAAGGACTAAAATGAATTCATTATTATAGGAAATAGTAAGAGTTAACGTACTAATATTTAACGTAAAATAAAAATCTGTATACACCTCTCGGTCAGTTTTAACGTCCAATTTTTTTGTTTAAAGACAAGGTACCTGGTAGGTAATGTTGGGTATCGAGGACCTTTTGCCGATATTTGATATATATATATATCGAAATTTAGGTATCCGATAATCGATTTATCGCTTCGATATATCGAAAACCAAATTATCGCGATATATCGATTGGTATATCGAGGCATTATTATTATTATCTTTCTTTCTGATTTCATCGAACGCCCGAGGAGGGGTATATCCGTACGATTTTCCGTACGATTCCCCGTGCTAAGACTATACGGACACCCAGTTTTTGCGATATATATCGCGATGATTTATGTTGGTCTCGGTACGATATATCGAGGAATCTGCTCGATCGATATTCGATATATCGAATATCAAAGTTATCGCGATATGAATTCGCCCGATACCCAACACGACACCGTGAATCGTTATTAGCCTTATGTACGCTATATCGGCACCCCAAAATTTTGACATTGATACCTTAAATATAATAAACTACACTATTTAAGGAAGTGGACCATAATCTGCCACGTCTCCTGGCTCTAAATTAAAATGAATGACGCTAATTTTTTCTTTACACTAATAACGATTCAAGGTGTACTGGTAGGTATCTTGCAATGTGTGGGACTAATGCCTTATTTGAGTGTGTGGACTAGTGTCCACATGTTCCATGCCGCGGGCCAAAATTTAACGAACCTAGTCTGTACTGTAGCCAGGTATATTATGTGTACAGCCAGGTATAATATGTGTACAGTAAGTACAGTACCGGGTCGCAAAGGAGCCTTGTGAACTGTTTTCCCTCGTTTGAACAACGCCTTATACCGCAATGGGGTCGTCCATCATGATTTTTAGCGGTGAGAAAGGCTGTTGGGGTTATTGGTACTTTTCAGTATTTACTCAACTGCATGCTATCTCATGCTGTTGATTTTGTCTTTTTGTGTACGGCTTACGTTTCGCGTTTCTGTTCACTTGTACGGATTTTGATGCCTACTTTCCGACATGATCTCTTTGTCTCAGGTTTGAAGCGAGTTGTATTGCACTTTTCGGTTGTGAC
>JBBHKE010002957.1:0-75211 GCA_037447655.1 Zygnema cylindricum
TCAATTAAAAAAGATCTAACCTAATTATCACAACACATAAACTTAAAATGTAAAAAACTGCAAGCAAATCAGAGATAACCAGATTTAGCCACACACTAAATAAATAAGGAAAGCCAACCCTAATGCACTATCACCAAGTGAACCACACGAGCAAACCGAAAACCGTCCAATCACAATCCAAGGTTCAGCATTAGTTTGAGAGAGAAGGCTGAGCAACAATCCACTTGATAGTACAAGGGAAGAAGTGAAGGGAAACTGGTTAGGCCTCGGCGTGAGCCGCGTAGATTAAATTGCAATGTAGATTACAAAGAAAGGTGAGTGCGAGCTAGGCAGCAGAACACTTAATGAGAAGAAAAATAGTCACTAAAACTATCTTGAGAATTTCACAAGAAAAATAATAAAAGCAAAGGTCAAATCTTCCAAAAAGAATTCTTGTACTCTTGAAATTGTGAGCACATAATTCACCTAAAATTCACTAAGTACAAAGTCTATAGTTGAGCGTCTAGCCTACTGTACATACATGCATTTTATGTAGTCGCCTGCGCCTAGTTTAAATTCTGGCCAATAGGCGACCAGTATCGTATGCCTTGCGTTACAAAATCTACACCTTACGTTACAAAATCTACAGTCTAATGATAAAAACCCTTCCTACGCTACATGTGAATGCGTGAGACCTCCAAGGGTCCACGACTTAAAGTTAACCAATTGCGTCGTCGTGTGCAGACTGAATCTTAATCGTCAGTTCGTCTGCATCATTTGTGGCCGAGGATTTGCATTCGCGTCAAAGGTGGTACATGTGAATTCAGTCGTTTGACATTTCGCGTCGCCAATTGACAACTGTCAGCTTCGTGTGCAGAATCCAAATCGTCCGCGGGTTTCACCTCGTGTGCAGAATCCAAATCGTCCGCGGGTTTCACCTCGTTTGACCGGAATTTGTACGGCCCTGTCGTTACCGAAACATACCCACGTTTAAATTAGTGTGGGTTCCCTTTTGAAAGACCATTTCCATGCGGTTAAATATAATTAAATGCGCCGACGTGATGTAGCATGACAGAGGTTGTTTTCTAGGACTGAATAGATTAAAAGCAAAAGGAAAAACATACACTGCATGTCCCCACCTCCTCCCTCTAGCCCCCATTCTAGTTGTAATCACTGAAAGAAAGAAAGGGCGGTGAAGCCATGGCTGCCTCAGCTCCATAGGCAAGACTAAGGAGTGATATAAGTCACTCTCAACAAAAGGTGAGTCCGGCCGGAATCGAACCTCCGACCGGCAGAACGAGGCGTAGCCGTCAGCTCTAACTCGTCTGTCGTAGGAGTTCGTTACACTACATAGGGTTTGAATGCTATTTAAATAGTGTTTAGGAAATTTAATCTAATAAACAAAATTACGGATAAGGAACATAGAGGCTAGTTAAAATATGGTGCGAACATGAACCCGCACGAAACAAATGTACTTGACATTTGCTACAACGGCTAGTATTAAAAGCCGGTTTGGATCTAACGGCACGTATCATCGCCGAGATCACTGAATGGCCGTTTTAGCGGTTTTTGGGTGTGACATGATCTCGCGCCACGTGGCAAGAAAGCATTGGGAAGAGGGAATCCCGGGGATTATGTGGACGAGTCAGAAGGAGACAAACGTCCTCTCCATGACCTTGTCGTACACATGTCGTATAGAAAGGACGTACATAAAGGACATCCGCCATGGTACCTTTTTGTACTGTAGAGTCTTCTTCTGATTGGTGTATACTTCAGTAGATAAGGGTTGTGAGAGGGGTTTATGACTTAAAGAATTTAGGAGGTAGCCGCCTCTCTCCTAGAGAGCTTGTATAAATCTTGGCATCTTTGCCACTTAATAACTTATCGCATGGTTGGGCGTTTTCTCTTATTCTTTTTGCTGTGGACTCAATGGAGTCCGACGGTCAGATTGTCTATTTGCTTTTTTGGATTGTATATTTGCTTGTTTAGATAGCAGTGGTCTTAGTTGAAAGGGTTACTCAAAAACTTCCTAGAGGCTTCCCTTTAAAAAGGTAAAAGAGGGGGGGAGAGAGAGAGAGAGAGATAGAGAGAGAGGGAGAGAGAGAGAGAGAGAGGGGGGGGGGAGAGGGAGAGAAGGTAAACGCTTTTTCTATTTTTAAAACATAAATGGTTTTTTTTTCCCTCCTTTCTCCTCCTTGTCCCTCCTCTCTCTCCTCCTCCCGCTCCTCCTCCCTCTCCTCCTCCCTCTCCCTCTCCTCCTCCCTCCTCCCTCCTCCCTCCTCATCCCTCCTCCTCCCTCCTCTCTCCTCTTCGCTCTCCTCCCTCTTTTCTCCCTCGTCTCCTCCTCCTCCTCCCTCCTCCCTCTCCTCCCTCTCCTCCTCTCCCCTCTCCCTCCTCCAGTTCATTTTTTAAACCAGTAAAGTACCGTAAAAAGTACAGTTTTGTCCTCTCTGGCAAAGTACAGGTGGGTCTCTCGGCTGTAGCTGACGTGTCGGCCTTCCAGCTCACGGATAGGGAGAGGTTTCTCATTCTGGGATGCGATGGGCTTTGGGGGGTAGGTTCTCTCTCCCTCTGCCCTTCCCTTTCTCCTCTCTCCAGCTCCTTTTTCTCTCCCTCCGCACTTCCCCCCTCCCCCTTTCTTTCCCCCCCTCCCTCTCCCTATCCCTTTGCCTCTCCCTCTCCCACTCTTTTTCCATTTCCCTCTACATCTGCCCCCCTCTCTCTGACCCCCTCTCTCTCCTTCTCCTTCTTTCCCTCCCACCCTTTTTCCCACTCAACTCGCCTCTCTCTCTCACCATCTCCCTCTCCTTTTCCCTTTCCCTCTCTTTACTAATCTGTCCCTTCCTCTCTCACCCCCTCTCTTTCCCTCTCCCTTTCCCCCTCCCACTCTTTTCCCCTCTCAAACTGCTCTTTTTTTTTGTATGCTTTTCCCTCTCCCTCTCCCTTTCCCTCTTAGTCTCCCTCTCCCTCAATTAACCATTTTTTTTTGTTAGTCATGAACCATATAATGAAAAACACGATGAATTCAATAAGCTTATGTAAGAAAAGTAAAAAAAAATATGATGATGAACACGAATAAAAATTAAAAAAATGTGAATTCATAAATAAAAAAATTGTAATCTTAAATTACTTTTTGTGATGGCAAAAAAATGAGCCTTTGAATTTCTCTGTTTTTCCCTTGGTTGGCCGGCGATTAGCGATCTCCTTTTATATTACACTATAAAACGCAAAAAAAGTGAAAGGAGTGTGAGAGGGGAAGTGGAAGGAGTGTGAGAGGGGAAGTGGGAAGAGTGTGAGAGGGGAAGTGGGAGACACAAGGGGAAAGACAGCGTGAAGCTCCTTGTTGGACTCCTTGACTCCTTTTTTTTGGAAAAAGTCATTACACCACTGTAATTTCCTGAGACCCCTGCTGGAGAGAAATTTCGTACAACCAAACAAACAAACGAATTGTTTGCAAATTGACAAACGACTTTTTTCGTGTACTCTCGAAACTGCAAAAAAAAATTTGAAAACGTTTGACGCGTGCAATCCTGGTTTTCTATTCGTCAATAGGGTAGTGTTTTGATTAAAATCAGGTATCGATTTCATTCCAGTGCAAAGGTGAAGATGAGTTGGAAGTGGGTCGCGATGATCATAACGCCAAATTACCGTACCTTCCAAGTTCCAAGATGACGCAAAATGTACTTGAGTTTTTGCCCATTTTTCGTACGACGTAATATTTTATTGTTGGAATTCCCATTTTCTCTGAAAGCGACGGAAAAAAACCCTTACTTGAACACATGGGGGCACGCCCTAACTTAAATGCACTTTCCCATGGTGTAGGGGCCTAGTAGCTGCTATAGCCTGTGTTCACATAGCCGACATTTGAACACATGAGAACAAGTTCGCGCTCATCTTTTATTAGTTTTTATCATTAGGCATCCACTTTGAGTGCGCTTTCCCGTGTCGACGCCACTCACTTTCCAAGCCGACACCGTTATCTGATACTTTTAACCATAGATGTCCCGTGTGCAAATTACGCACGGTATAAACTAACGAAGACTAAGTACGGTACGCATCAAAAGATGTTAAAAAATCAATTACATGCGTACATTAGTTTGCACCCGTACATTTTTTGTGCACTTATTTACAGTGCCCGTACATGTCGTACCATTTAGGGTTATTTAAGGGGGTTTCTTCGGTTTTTAGTAGTGTTGTGTATCGGTAAAAAATTTATCGCGATAACACCGATACCGATAGTTATCGGTTATCGAACGGTCAGAGGTCCCGATATATCGGTCTGAGACCAACAAATTCCATATCGGCGATAACTTAAAAAAATATAGTATGCATACAATAGTATTTTATAACATACTGTATTATATTATTTACTTTATATAGCGTGGCATGCCACGTATAAGAAACTGTTCCGTCTCTGTTTAACTGCGCTTTATTACGGACAGCGCAGCACATAAGCTTTGGACGGTTAACTGAACAGGAATTTTACGGTAACTTACGGAATTGTATCGACAAACTGGTGAACATGGAACGGTAAAAGTACAACGGACGCAAAATAACATTCTGCGCGCCCCAGGAATCGAACGGACAACTTGGAATGAGAAAATACGAGCGGACGGCCAGCGTGAGCGCCGGCATCCCAGAATGGCTCTTTTGGCATCTTATGCCAAAATGCCAACAGATTGACACGTGACAGGTCCCCAGTGGATCCCAATGAAGAAAGGGACAAAGCCATGGCGTCGGATGTGAAAGGTACATCGTTCTTACTGGATCCGTACCAAAACCGTACAGATCTCATGGCAGCTACTGTACTTTCTGTGTACTTTCTGTGCGATCTGATTGGTAGGCACCTCAGTAGATAGGGGTTGTTAGAAGGGCGCGTCCGAGGAATGACACGTACAGTTGAGTGTACTAGCCGTACATTTTTCTGTACGGTCCGTACAAATATCGCCGATAGTTATCGATATCGGTGTTATCGCCGATAAAACCGATAAATATCGGGCATTTATCGGCGATAACACCGATAGCGATATATCGTACCAATATATCGATTATCGGGTACCCGAAAAAAGGTCCATATCGGTTATCGGCAAATCCTTACCGATACACAACACTAGTTTTTAGGGTACATTTTGGTACATTCCATATATTTCAATATAACTACCCTCACACTTGTCATGAATGTACGTACAGTGTCTGTATTTCCCGTAGTTTTTACGTTATTTATTTTAAGGTTTGTAGGGTATTCCCGTACATGCCCGTACACCAAAATCTACACTAATTTTACGAAAAAATATGAAATCGACGAATACTACGTAATTTTCGTAACAAATTTGAGATCCGTACGAGTTGGACATCAACGCTTTTAATGTGTTTTTGTACGAGAAAAAGTACGGAGTTGAGTATGTACACTATCTAAATACCTCCTGAATTAACATAACTAAATAAAATCAAAATATGATTGTATCGAAACTCAATTGGTGACAATCAAAGGTAAAAGACCAAAATCATGAAAGACTACACCGTTAAACTCTAGTTTGGGTTCATGGCCTTTCGCCAAAAAAATAATAACTCTAATTTATGCACAACTCTAATTTGGGTACATTTTTAGTGTTTTACCATAGTGTAGTCGGGATAGCCCGTGTTCACATTGTCGACGTTAGAACATGTGGGAGCAGGTTCGCGCGATTTCCACCGTCTTTATCTTAGCGAATCAAATCTAAGTGCATTTTTTCGGTGTCGATGCACTCACTTTCGCGTGTCGACGCCTTTATCTGACACACTCTTTGTACAATTGTACGAAATTACGATCAGTTCTAGTACGAAATAACTCATTTCATACCTTACACTACCTAACAACTGCTCAAATTATAGTTACTAATGCTAATAAAACAGTGCCTATATTAACGTAAAAAAACAATTAGAGTTATTAATTTAATTTTAGGTTCGAGGGTCAAAATTTGGGGGCGATGAATTAGCGTTATTAACGCTAATAGCGATTCACTGTGTACCTATAAATAACCTATAAAGAATAAATAGTATTGTTAATTACATTTTAGGTTCGCGGGTTGTGGTTTTAGGGGTGGTGCCGTAATGGTTATATGTAGGTGATTAGCGTGACATGACATGGTGTTATCAGCTTGTTAAAGTCTACAAAGTTGAGGCCATGTATCATGTTTTTTTTTGTATTGTTTTGTTGTTCATTCGGTTAGGGCGTGTGCAATTTCTAGTGTTGTTTATCGGCAAAAAATTTATCGCGATAACACCGATACAAATAGTTATCGGTTATCGAACGGTCAGAGATCCTGATGAATTGGTCCGAGACCAACAAATTCCTTATCGGCGATAACTTAAAAAAAATAGTACGCATTCAATAGTACTTTATAATATACTGTATTATATTATTGACTTTATATAGCTTGGCATGCCATGTATATAATATGTTCCGTATTTTATTTGGCTGAAGTTTATTACGTACAGCACAGTACATACACGTTGACAATTTTAAAACAATAGTTTATAGTTCCAATCCTGTAGTACCTAAACGAAAGAATAAATTACATTGTAAATTTGTAAAATCAAATTTTTTTTTAAAACTAGACGAATAGACGAACAGAGCAGACGAACACATTTCTTTGACTGCCGCCATTTACTACCACCATCTTTTGAAAATTATGTAACCAGGCAGCACTTATTTTTTCCCGAAATTGGAGGGAAGGGGGTCCGTTGCGCTTCCGAAGAATAGCCCATACATTTGAGTGTACGGGTCGTACAGTTAGTTGTATGATCCGTACAATTATCACCGATAGTTATCAATATCGGTGTTATCGCCAATAAACAACAAATAGTATCGGTTCTTTATCTGCAATAACACCGATGTCGATATGTCGTGCTAATATATCAACTATCGGCAACTAGATAAAAGGCCCATGTCGCTTATCGACAGATCCTTGGCGATACACAACACTAGTAATTTTTGGCGTTTACCCCAATATTAGAATCGACGAATGTCAGATTTTTTGACGCGACGTCACAACGCCAATCATTATGAAAGCTATATCGGCACCCCAAAATTTTGACCCCAAAACCTAAAATATAATTAATAACACTATTTATTTGTTTACCTCAATTAAGTTGAATTAGCTTTAATAATTATAATTTATGACCTTCTTGAATAGTGTGGTGTACGGAAGTGTCAGTCTGTACAAAATGGTACTTTATAAAGTAAAAAAGTACAAATTTTGGACTAAAATAATCGCAATCGCACGTAAACTGCGCTCATAATAAAATGCAGAATGAAACCGTACCTATTTTAGTGTAAGAATATTGATCGCGTATTAATTATACGGGAAAAAACCCAAATTAGAGTGATGAATAAATTAGAGTAAATGGAGGTGACGGTGTAGATTTATCAAATTTTGTAATTTTACTTATTTTACTGTGAAGATCCTGATGGCAGATCCGTTGTACCCTAATCAGCGTTATTGATCAATTAGAGTAAACTTTTTAATAACGATTGGCGGTGTACTGTATTATACCACCTAGGCATGTGTCAGATTTATAAAATCGTCAAAGATTCAACCGACACACTGTGTAAGATTTGCGAAGGCGTTCGTCAAAAAATTTCAAGCGTATAAAATTATTGAATGTAAAATTTTGAATATCTTGTACGCGTACTATTTCATTGTACAAACGAAAAAATTCAAACAACCTGAAAAAAAAAACTAATCGCGGCAAATCGAAGGTCAACGGAAGTCAAAGGAAGCGTGACAGGATTTACCCCGACAAAGATTTTTTGGTGGATTCTGGTGGATTTCCATAGATGTCCTATGCGCATAAAACGCACGGAGTAAACTAACGATTAATACGTGCAGTGCGCATCAAACGATATTTGAGAATTTATAAAATATGTACCTTACTTAGCATTCGTACATATTTCGTACAATTTCGTACAGTGTCCGTATATGTCAGTACCTTTCAGGGGTTATTTAAGGGTTTCAGGGGATTTTATGGTTTTTAGCCTTTTAGGGTACATTCTAGTACACTCCGTATCTTTAATTACAACTGTTTTACACTTTTCGTACGTTTACGTACAGTATTCGTATTTTTTTCGTACCTTTTGCGGTTATTTATTTTACAATTTTTTAGGTTACGTTGCCGTACATTCCCGTATTATTCAGTACAGTTGCGTTACATTTGCCGTACATTTACTGTCTTTGTCGTACATTTCCCTGCATTTTAGGGTTATTTAAGCGGGATTTTAGGGTTTCAGGGTACATTCTCGTACGTTCACGTATATTTCAATACAACAGTCTTAGATTTTCTGTACTTTTACGTTAGGAACGGTTTCCGTATATATTCGTACATTTTCGTATATTGTCCGTACCGAAATTTGCGAAAACTATACTACATAGTTTTCGGAAAAAAATCGAAATCCGTACGACTTGGACAATAGGTGGATTTCACATAATCATTCCCAAGTAATGTCGTATCTGAGTACGGAACATAAAAATAATACTAAAATACACTTTTACATAGAATCTCATGTTTTGAGAAACTACGAATACTGACCAAGTACCTGAGCTGACAAAAAAATTGTAATCCAACCAGGGGATGCCACGTAGTTCAAAACGTGTCCAAAAGATGTCCGAAAGATATCCGAAAGATGACGAAAGATGACTGAAAGTTGTCCGAACAAATGTAAACAAGAATGTGCTTAAAGGTCTTCAAATATTGGCCTTACAAACGAAACCCAATCGAGATTGTAGTCCAAAATGGCTTTTTGTCTACCCATATCATACCCACAAATGAACGATCCAAAATTATAATGCAGGTGGACGATTTTTTTCTTTCATTTTGGTTTGGAACGGGCTTTCAACACACCGTTACTCGTTATTAGAGTTGTTATTTTTTTTTTCGCCGCTTAAAACATATTTTCTTCGTGCACACTGGTCAGATTGTCGATTGGAGAGTGCCAATAAGAAGGGGAGACTCTTGCCTTCCAGTAATATTTATCACACTGACAATCTGACAAGAGTGCACGAAGAAAAGATGTTTTGAGTGGCAAAAATATTAACATTATTATTATTAAATTATTATAAAAAATTGTTGTAAGTGGCGGAAAAACCTTTAACACTAATAACGACCAACAGTGTACTTTTGCCCATTTTTATTCGAGTTAAACATTTTTTTTTACGAGCAGACGAAGTACTTTTTTTCATCACACAAATTTGGTACCGTTATCTTTCAATTGCTTCCATCACAAAAATGAAAAAAAAATAATGGAAAAAAAAAATCTAGATCAAAGTTGAACGCGCTTTACTGCTGTTTTTTGGTGCTGTTATTTTATTCCTGTAGAGTTTTAAGTTTAAAGACCAGCCTTTTGTACCCGGACTCAGATGGTTTAATTTTCCTTAAAATTCTTCCATTTGGTTTTTAAAGTTGTAAAATCGACATGGTTCATAAAATCTTTCATAATCTTTAAATTACTAAGTATATACCATATACATTTCTTAACAACTAAATCTGCATTTGTCGTATTCACATCAACCACCAAAGGATAAAAAAAAAAAAAAAAAAACATAGGATCGTTGTGAGATTAACGATAGCAAAAGTACACAGCCTCTCGCTATTAGTGTTGAACAATTTTGGCGCAATCAAAAGTACTATTTTCCATACTTGTAAGATTTAACCGTTTTTCCCACTAAAAATAGTTGAGATTTTTAACCGTTTTTCCCACTAAACATGTGATTTTTAACCGTGACATACTTTCGAAAGTTGCAATCTTTACCTTTCTATCGCTTACCTCAAAACAAAAACCCAACGGTTTAACGAGAAGTTAAAACGCTTTCAACTACTCGAAAAACGTAAACTAAACCCTAAAAAACCCTAAGAAACCCTAAGAGACCCTAAAAGCCCTAAAAACCCTAAAATCCTAAAACCCTAAAAATCCCAATCACCCTAAACAAGTCTAAAGCGCAATGTAATCGATAAAAGTTTTACGTTAATAGGAGGTGAGTCTCAAGTTAACATTGTTGTGTTTTTCGTACACTCCATACTATATACAAACATTATGTAAACAAAAAAACATTCGGTTTAGTAAAATCCATAAATAAATAACACGCTGAAAAAAAAAACACTTCCTTTTTACTTATGATAAAAACCTTTCACTTCAAAATAATGATTAAAATGGTTGCTTAGAAAAGATGTATCCCCATTTTGGCACACCAAAAAAAAAAAAAAAAAAAAAAAAAAAAAAAACAAAAACAAATGCAGATCATTCACGTCACTGAAAAAACGGGAAGAGATTGTGAAAAAGAAGTCAGGATGCGGAAAGGAGAATTTATCAAAATTAACTTGCCTTCCAAATTATTTCAGTGGATAAAATATTTCAGGTTGCATGTGATTTAGAAACGAGTAAAGCCACTATCTCACAAAAAAACTTGACTACAAAGGGCACTAAAAAAGCTTCGCTAAAATCTTCCAAGATCCCTCGTCCCTTGATCCTTGTCCTTTCCTCTTCCCTCTTCCCTCGTCTCCCGCCCCTCGTCTCTCGTCCCACTTACCTCTCTTCCCTCTTCCCTCTTCCTTCCTCCCTCCTCCCTCGTCCCTCTTCCCTTTTCATTCTTCCCTCGTCCCTCATCCCTCATCCCTCTTCCCTCTTCCCTCTTCCCTCTTCCCTCTTCCCTCTTCCCTCTTCCCTCTTTCCTCTTCCCTCTTCCCTCTTCCCTCTTCGCTCTTCCCTCCTCCCTCTTCCCTCCTCACTCTTCCCTCCTTCCTCTTTCCCTCGTCACTCTTCCCTCCTCCCTCTTCCCTCGTCCCTTGTCCCTCTTTCCTCTTCACTCTTCCCACCTCCCTCTTCCCTCTTCCCTCTTCCCTCATCCTTCTTTCCTCTTCCCTCCTTCCTCTTCCCTCTTCCCTCGTCCCTCGTTCCACTTCCCTCTTCCCTCTTTGGTCCTCCCCTTACATCCAGTCAACCTACAAGCCAAACAATAAAACAGACCTACGATTTCTACATTTTATTTCTTTTATTTACGTATGACTTGCCCGTAAAAGAATCAGAAGCCTCCAAACCCTAAAAATAATCCACACAAATTGTGGTCCAAACCGAACCAAAATATACCTCCAACAGTACTCGCTCGTCACAAAAAAAAAATACACATTTTGCAAGAAAAACCAGTTTAACCACAAATGAAGAAAAACCTCTTCTCCACTAAGAGGAACCTCTACGTCTCTCCTCCTCTTCTCCACCTCTACTGCACTTCTCTCTCTTCTGTCTTTTCTCTTCTTTTCTTCTCTCTCTTCTCTCTCTTCTCCCTTCTCTCTTCTCTCTTCTATCTCTTCTATCTCTTCTCTCTCACCTCTCTTCTCTCTCTTCTCTCTTCTCTCTCTTCTATCACTTCTCTCTCTTCTCTATCATCTCTCTATCTCTCTACTTACCACCTGAAACTGATAGGATTTTCTCTAACAAACCCGTTTGTCGGCCAATAGAATTAGACTTCCCAAAAACTATTTTGAGGGTTTAAAATTGTTTTTTTCATAATTCGCTAACTTCCAAATCATATATCATCATTAAACTTTTCAATAACTCGTATCTAAATAAAACCGTCGAACAATAAACCAAAACAAAAATACAAAAAAAAAAGGAGAAACGTACCAAAACAAAACTGTATTTAAACTTAAAAAGAACTCAAACCAGAGGGAGACTCGAAGGAGACGTTGTTAGAGCTCGCCTGTCCGTTTTTTTTATTAAACTCCGGTGAATAAACGCTGTTTCGAGGCAGAAAAAACAGTTCCAGTTGGGCTCCACATGGAAAAGACTGTAGCCGAGAGATTCCATAATATAAAAAGCTCGAGTCGTTTTTGCAGCTTCCTGCAAACTGACAAAAACAAAACCAAACGGAAAGGAACGGAAAAGGAGAGAGACAGCAAGGAACAGCATGAGATAAAGATTCGCCAGGTCGCTCTGAAGAAATCTAAGGACTGTGAGGGGGGCATCGAGGGGAAGGGGGGGAGAGGGAGAGGAGAGGGCGAAAGGAAGGGAGAGAGAAGGGAGAAGCAACAATACTTCCTCCACTCTTGGTAAAAACCCAAAAAAAAAAAAAAAACTTACTGGTGAAGCTCCATCAACACTTGCCCAAAAAGCACTCTCCCTCCCTCCTTATACGGTCCCAAAACCTCCAAAATAATCTCCAAAACCACCGTCTCACAACCCTCGCAATCGATTTTAAACACATCAATAAAAGTGTGGTTTAACGAAGTCATAATATGATCGATACTTCCGACTCTTATCGTTGTATTAGTTTCGTTCCATAAACCGATATTATAAAAACTAAGGAAGGGAAGGTTGTCCATCCATTCTTGTTGGCCCGGTCGGAGGCTAGGATCGAACGTATACGTGACGGCTCCCACGAGTGCATAGAGATCTTCTTCGAAGGAAGTTTCTCCTTGACTTCCGATACTGCAGAGAGGGAGGGAGTGGGAGGAAGAGGGAGAGGGTAATGAGGAGAGAGGGAGGGAGAGAGGGAGAGAGAGAGAGAGCGAAAGAGCAAGATAGCACGAGGTGGGAGGGAGGCCAGGTTGGAGAGGGAAGGAGAAAGAAGGAGAGGGGAGGAGAGGGGAGGGAGAGAGGACAAGGAGGGAGTGATAGTAATGGGGGCTAAATATATGTTTCGACAAGAGTTTCTGCTTGACTTCCAGTACTGCACAAAGAGAGAGAGTGGGAGGAGAGGAGTGGGAAGGGGGGAAGGAGGAGGAAGGGCTATGGAGAGAGCGAGCAGGAGAGAAAGAGAGAAAGAAAGAGCAAGGAGAGCAAGGAGGAGAGGAAATGGAGCGGAAGATTGGAAAGGGAAGGAGAGGGAAGGAGAGGAAGGAAAGTGGAGGAGAGGGAAGGAGAGGAAGGAAAGTGTAGGAGAGGGAAGGAGGCGGAAGGAGGGAGGGAGGCTTAGGGAGATAAAGAGAGGGAAAGAGAGGGAAGGAGAGGGAAGGAAGGGAGAGAGGGAGAGGGAAAGAGGGAACGAGGGAGTGCATAAGTGCTGTAACACTAATAGCTCTAAACAAAAGAAGGATAGGGTTGGAGAGGGAAGGAGAGGGAAGGAGAGAGAAGGAGAGGGAGAGAGGGAAAGAGTGAATGATGGAAGGAGGGAGTGCATCAGCGTTATAACACTAAATAAAAGAATATATACTCTATATAGTCTATATCTCATGTATAAATAAACCATATATCTCTCACCTATAAACAACGGATGTGTGGTGGAGGTCCTCCGGTCGGCAAACCCACTACCCTTTGTTACCGCCCTCCCTCCACCCCTACCACCTCTGTAAGCATTTTAACTTTTGGGAAAATAAACCACACAGTTTACATTTTTGGTTTGCATTTTTGGTTTACATTTTTGGTTTACATCTTTGGTTTACATTTTTGGTTTAGATTTTTGGTTGCCATTTTTGGTTTACATTTTTGGTCGGTTTGTTTAGGTTTAAAGTATACTGTGACTTCTTCTGTTTTTACTTTTTTCTGTAATTTAATTTCCCTTTTTTTAAAGCGGTGAGGTGTGTTTTTTGCGATGTTTGTTGTCATGACTTGCGCTTAAATGGTTTAAACATGTTTAAGCGGGTTCAAACATTTTTCAATACATTTAAACATGTTTATACACGTGTAAACACGTTTAAACATAAAAAGGTACAAAAAAATAATTATGCGTTGTTTTTGTACAAAAGAGTTGAAAGATAAATATATATATATACGGCGGGTCAATTTTGTAAAAAAGAATGAAACAAAATAGCTGTCGCTTGTTTCTGTACCAAAATGTTCTCCAAGAACAGAAAATTTAGGGTTTAGGGTTTAGGATTTAGGGTTTCTAAGGTTTTGTGAATTTCTGGTTTTTTTAGGACATTTACGATCGATTGGTGAAACCACATAGGAAAAGAAATTACGCTTTTTATAATGCTTGCTTGTTTGTAAAATAACAAGAACAAAACACGAGACTCTTTTTGAAAAAAAAAGGATCAAATGTGTCGTGGAGTATGGTCAAATTCTTGACGTCAAAATCGACGACTGATCTCTCTGATCTGAAGGATATGAAACCAGGTTATAGTAGTCCATAAACTTCAACCGTAAAATGGATATTTCTTCGGGTTTCCATGTCTTTCCGTTTGCCGTGATTCCGGGAAACGTCGTGGCTCTCTTTTCCAAATTAGCCTGTTTCCCCATGGACAAAAAGCTTGTGAAAAAACGTTTTTACTACCGGAAAATCGAAAACAAAAACCGGAAGAAGGAAGCAAGAAACGAAAGAAGGAGACAAGAAACGAAAGAAGGAGACAAGAAATGAAAGAAGGAAACAAAAAACGAAAGAAGGAAACAAAAACGAAAGAAGGAGACAAAAAGGAAAGAAGGAAACAAAGAACGAAAAATAAACGAAATATGAGGATGAAAAAACCACACGTAACAACCTCATTCACATACCTGGTGGTCAAATACACCGCCCATCCCTATTAGAGTTATCGATTTATTAGGGTTTACACTTTGTTGGAATTAGCTACACTAAATTATGTTTTGTCACGAGGCTCATTATGGGCCAGTAACTAAATAGCGTTATTAACACTTGTTTACACTTTTGGGTCAAAAAAACACTCACTCGATTTAGAGTGATAAACTCTAATAGCAATAGCAGTGTACACTACTCATCGTAATTAGTGTAACGATTTATTACTATTAAAGCAAGATACTCATTAGTATGGATTAGTGAATGAAGCAAAATTAGTGAATGAAACAAGAACAATCAAGTGGTGGTTCTCAAAACAAGTGGAGACAACAAAAAGGTAAGATAAAGTAAAAGGTAAGATAAAATAAAAGTTGAGATAAAGTTGAAGGTAAGGTAAAATAAAATGTAAGAAGAAATGAAAGGTAAGATAATAAAAAAAGGTAAAATACGATACCTCGTAGACATCTTCCGCCAAACGAAGCAAAGCCTCCTTACTCTCGTCCTGACAGTCCTTTTTTCCTCCCCCGAGCCTTGAATTAGCACAATTGCAAGGCTTTTCTAAATCTTTCGGCAAAGCTCGTTTAAAATACTCAACAGTCGTCTCCTCAGAATTGGTTTCTTCACTTACTCCACCCTCTATAGGAGAAGGAGGAGCAAATTTATTGTCTTCCTCCTTATGTTCAGTCTCTCCCTCCCCTTCTGAAAGCTTTTTTAAGGATTCCTTAACTCTTTCCCTTCTCCTTATTCCCTTTCCCTTTCCCGTTCCCTTTCTCCTTCTCCTTTTCCCCTCCCCTTGTTCATTTGACTCCTCCTCACCTTGGGAATCAGGCTTCTCGAACGGTTTCTTATCCACATCAATATCGATTTCTGTGCTTTCCGTTTCCGTACTTTCCGGTTCCATACTTTTGGTTTCCGTACTTTCCGTACTTTTGGTATCCGTACTTTTTGTTTCCGTACTTTCTTCGTAAGGCTCCTCTTGACTGTCCTTATCTGTATGAGGTCGAACTGTGTACTGAGGAACGCCAATTACTGGTCCGGTCGGTGAAACTTGAACAACTTTGTCTGTTTTGTCATTACCGGAGAAGTAATCTCTTTCTTCTTCGTCTGTGAGCTTTGTCGAAGAATCTTTTGAAAGAGACGGAGATGAAGAAGTATCGACTGATGTGCGAGAGGATTTTGTTATACCTTCATCTCTACTGGATCCATTCGAATCCTCGCCTCCCGAATCTCTCTCGTCATTTTCGTCATTTGATGTGTCCTTTTCTGTTCTTGATTTTGTATACCAAGTTCTTTGCTTCCTCGACATCTCAAGTTGAGATTGAACATTCCCTCTCTCCCATTTCTGTTTCTTATTCCTGTCCTTATTAACCTTATACCTCCTAACCTTACCCAATCCCTCTCTCTCCACTCCATCACCGCCATCACCTCTCTCTCCTCCAACAATATCCTCTGGACTACCATTGTTTTCAGAGTTTTCATCGATTCCATTCCCTCCATTATTAGGCTTACCACTACCTCCTCGTGTGTAGTAATGCCTATGAATTTTAGATGTTTCTAGTTGAGACTTAATTTTGTTCGACTTAATCTGTTCACTATCTGCGATTTCTGTTTGCTTACCCTCGAAAACCGAATCCTTTTCTTCTCCTTCTCCTCCTCCTTCACTCCCATATTCCAAATTTTGTTCACCCTTTCCTTCAATTTTTGAACGAACCGATTTCGATTCATTTGGTTCAAAGTTTTTAGTCAAACCTGACAAAATCTTCGTTCTGTGAGGATTAATTTTACTTGGTTTTGACTGATTTGATTCAGATTCTTCTAATTCAGTTTCATCGTTTACAGATTTTTCTGACTCCAATTCACCTCCTTTATCTCCGTCAATTTTTGATTCTTTAATTTTCATCTCACCAAATTTACTAAATTTACCAATTTTTTTGGATCCATCTAATTTATTATCATTGTCGGATTTGCCAATTTCAAAACCATCAACGTTGGAGAATTCATCGCCTTTACCTTCATTTACTCTCTCATTTACACTCTTATTCTCCAAATCCTCCTCCTCTTTTTTGACTTTTTCTATCCCCTTTGAATCCTCATCCTCCTCTGAACCCTCTACCTTCTTCTGTACGGCACCCTCTCCCTGCTGTACTTCCACCTCCCCCACCTGCAGGGAATCCTCTCCCTCCTGTACGGAATCCTCTGCCTCTACGCCACCCTCTCCCCTTCCCTCTCCCTCTCCCTCTCCCTCGCCCTTTCCCTCCTGTCTGTCAACCTCTCCCCCCCGTACGGAATCCTCTCCCTTCGTCTGTACGGAATCTTCGGCTTCCTTCTGTACGGAAAATGAATGAAAGGAAGACGGTAAGCCGTGGGCTTCATCACTGCTGTGGACTGGCAAGAAAGGCTCCTCACTGCCTGCCACGTGGCTAAATTCTGATCCGTCAGCATGGCTGCCAGCTGTCCCTGCACGTGGCAACTTCTCCAACTCTGATTGGCTTAAAGAATCCGACGAAGATTTTTGTCGTCCGAAAAGCGCCCAGCTGTGCGAGGAGTGCACGAGAGAAAGCCACATTGTGAGAATAACAAGGGATCGAAAAAGAACCGACGCCATCAATTAGGGTTTCACGAATAATAATGGCAAACCGGTTACTCAAAATGATAAAAAAAAAAAAAAAAAAAAAGATAATCCTCAAAGACCTTTGTTTTAGGTTGTTTTTAGGTTAAGGAATTTTAAATGAAACAAAAGTGTGTGGAATTAGTAATGAGCATAATTAACACATTATTGATTGTATACAACCAATAGTGTATATTATTAAATTAGTTTTTGATACAAGTGAAAGAAACCACTGCTTTTCTCCCTCTCTCCCCCCCTCTCCCCCTCCCCCTCCCTCTCTCTCTCTATCCCTCTCACAAACTCACTCTCACTCTCACTTCCCTCCCTCAGACTTGCTCTCTTTTCAGATCCTTTCTCTTTTCTCTCTCTCTCTCTCTCTATCTTTCTCCTTCTCCCTCCCTACAGAATTCTCCACCAAACAACAGCCTCTCCAACAATACGCCACGTGGCACTCAGAGATCCTTTCTCATCATTCAAAATTTCTGCAGAGTAATCATCGGTTACACGATTTTTATTTCAAATTTCAAATTTATTTATCGTTACAGAGAAAAAAAATTAAAAACATTAAACTACAGTACAGTACTGTAGTGATACTGTGAGACGCTGAGATTAGTCAGTAATGATTTCACAGAGAGGAATTTCGGTGCGCTCAAAATTTATATTACGGTACACCGTCAATCGCTATTTAGAGTAAAGGAATAAATAGCGTAAAAAAAAAATTAGTGTTATTAACACTACTCGGGATTTTTTTTTTTTTGAAAAAAATATATATATACTTATTAATCCCTAACTGTAATTTGGATTGTCCTGAATAATAAATACCCGCCCTTTCAATGTCTACAGTAATATGTGTATCCGTACAAATTATGACAATTCGTACGCCGTCGTGCTATTCACACGGTCGACGAATGAACATATGAGAACGTGATTTTTTCGATGAGTTTGCGTCTCTTTCTTCCAGTGCACATTCACATGTGTGCGCAATAATGTTAAGTGTCTTTTTATGCTTTTGTAATTCAAAAAGAACCATTTCGTACAGAAATATCCTGTCCGTACGCCACACTATTTCCATCGCAGTGTACTTCCATTATTAACGCTAATTGAAAAAAAAACCTAATTAGAATAATGGAAAAAATAGAATTATGGATTGTATTTCGGGTTTTTTTTTTTGATAAAAGGGCTCCGAATTGGCGTTATATACTCTAATAGCGATTGACGGTGTAGCGTGTCGTGATATGAGCTACTTGCCCGTACGAAAAAGGAAACGCTTTGCGAACATGATATATACGTGTAATGAAACAATCAGCGTACTTTACGGTAAATTGTGTTTTTTCGGGTACACCATGATACTAATTTATCATGTACTCTAATTTGTAAACTGCTTTGTAAAAATTTTCGGCACATAATATGTCCACACTGAAACATGTAGATGTACCAAAATTGTTCAAGTCGTACGCAGCCGCGTTTTTTTTTACATCTGCGTATGCCGGAAAATATTTACGCAATTATATATATTTATATTTTATGTACTTTTAAGTTTAAAAAGGTACGGAATAGTACAGATATGGCAGTCCGTACACCACACTATTTAAAGGGACACTAAATTACAGTTATGAACCGTATTGAGCGGGGTACCTCAAATAACGTGCAAAAACATTTAGCGTACTTTATTCTATTAGAGAATTTGCCCCAAAAAAAGGGTACTCCAATTAGCGTCGCTAATAGCAATTCACGGTGTACTGTACAGTACAGTACTGTACAGTACACTGCACCTTGTGTCACTATTACAGTAAAGTTACAGTACTGTACTGTACGGTAAACACTAATACCAATTCGCGGTGACTGTACTTCTGTTTATGTCAGTACTGTACTGTAGTGCATACTGCACTTCAACCCGGTATACGTACTATACACGTAAAATACATTCTGTAATTAAGCATTGTATATTTTAATATTTGTATACCAAAACTCGCACTTTATACATCTATTCTTTCACTACCCTATTCCTTTCTATTCCTACACCCTGACCCTTAACCCTAAACCCTAAAACCTTGAAACCCCTGAATCCTCTCTCCATGGCTGACGTCAGCAAACCGCCTTCCAGCCTGCCACGTGTCATGGAGGCCTCTGACGCCCTGACAGCCGAGCGTCACTTCCGTCACGCCATCCGTGAGGAGGAGGAACGGCTCCGTACTCTTTGTCGTTTTGTGGAAGAGAACAGCGATCTGACACGTGTCATCCAGGAGTTGGTTCAGAAAACGACAAAACGAGCCATGGCACGCCCTCGGAAAGCCCCGTGGGTCTCGTGAGAGGAGATGTAGGGGGGAGGAGGGAGGGGGGGGGGGGACAGGGGGGGAAGGGGGGGGGGGGAAGAGAGGAGAGGGGAGAGGGAGGGAAAGGGGGGGGAGTGGGGAGAGGGAGAGGGAGTCAAAGAACCGAAATTCAAATCTATTGTTTTAGGGTCAATTTACGGTAAATGATGTAAGTTATATACTCCTCTTAGGCTCTTACTTATTTTTGTCTTTTCTTGATTTTTTTTTTTTTTTTTTTATCATTTATTTATTTATTATTTATTTTATTTTTTGTTTTTTAGGTTCCTTTTGGGAAGGCTGCATTTTTTCCCGGGCAGCTCCTCCACACCAATGAATTCACGGTGGGAATCTTATCCTCCTTTTTTTTTTTGTCCCTTTTATTTTTTTGTGTCCCTTTTTTTTTTTTGTCCTCTTTTTTTTTTTGTCCCCTTCTTTTTTGTTTTTTTTTTCCCTGTCCTTTTCCCCCTTTTCTCCTTTCCTTTACTTTTTCACCCTTCCTTTCCTTCCTTTCTTTTCTCCTTCCTTTTTTTTTTTTTTGACGAGGACTCTAAAATTTTATTTCATTATTCCGGTTTGAAAATTCGATAATTGATCACCGAGAACCACCGACTTTCACTTTATTCGATCCCTTCGATTTTTTTTTATTTTTTTTTTCCTTTTTTTTCTATTTCTTTTTTTCTTTTCAAAAATGGACAATGATTTGAAAATCTGGAGATGTCGAATGAAACAAAAATTAAAAATTAGGCATCGAGAAGAAAAACCGATTTTGATAATTATTATTTTTTCTTTATTTATTTATTTATTTATTTCTATTTTTTTTTTGTCCACTTTTTCAACACTAATAATGGTCCGGAATTTGGAGACCTTCGATAATGGAAAATCCGATAGTGGTTTATGGGAACTAACCAATGTTGGAAATTGTATTTTTACCTTTTCAATACTAATAGTGGTGATCTGAAATCTGTAGCATTTGAAATTTGTTTCCCTCTCCCTCTCCCCCTCCCTCCTTCCCTCCCTCCCCTCTTCTCTCTATCTCTCTGTCTCTCTCTCTCTCTCTCTCTTTCTCTCTCTCTCCTCTCCCCCCCTCCCTCTCCTCCCCTCCCTCTCCCCCTCTCTCTCTCCTCTCCCCCCGTCCCTCTCCCCCGCTCTCCCTCTTCCCCTCCCTCTCTCTGCTCTCTCTCGCTCGCTTCTTTGTTTTTTTATTTCACTCTTCAATTCTTTTCCCTTCTATTTTTTTTTTCCTTTCTCGGTCAGGTTTTTGCTCGATGAAAACCTTTATGTCCTCCGGTCGGTGAATTCTCTCCCTCTCCCTCTCGCCCTCTCTCTCTCCTCTCTCTCTCTCTCTCTCTCTCTCTCTCTCTCCTCTTCTCTCTTCTCTCTCTCTCTCTCTCTCTCTCTCTTGTTTGTTTGTTTTACCTTTCATGTTTTCTTTTTTGTCGGTCAGGTTTTGCTTGATGAAAGCCTCTATGTCCTTCCGTCCGCAAATTCTCTCTCTCTCTCTCTCTCCCTCTCCTTCTCCCGCTTCTTTGTTTCTTTATTTTACTTTCTACTTTTTTTCTTTTCCTTTCTTGGTCAGGTTTTGCTCGGCGAAAACCTCTATGTCCTCCGGTCGGCCAATCAGACGACGGCAATTTTGGACCGAAGGTCGGAATTTTTGAAAAATAGGGTTTTTGCATTGGAGGCTCGAATCAAAGATTTGAAAACGGAAGCGGAATTTGCACATGGAACAGCAGAAGAAGACGAGGTAAATCGAGAAAAAATATGTGTATCGTCTTTTTTTTTTATGTGTTATTCGGTTTTGGTTTTGGTTTTGGTTTTGGGTTTTGGTTTTGGTTTTGGGTTTTGGTTTTGGTTTGTTTTGGATCTTTTTTTCGGTTTTCCTTTTTGGTTTCAGTTCAATTTTCCGGTTTTTGTTTTGGATATATATATACATACATATATATATTTTTTTCCCCTTTTTTTTTCCTTTCCTCCCCCCCCCCCCCCCTTTTTTCTTCCCGACGGTAAAACACAAAAAACAAAAGTTTACGGAATCGAAAAAAAAGAAAAAGTTAACAAAATCAAAAAATCTTTTGTTTTTCGATTGGCAGGAGGGAGTGGTCGAAATTAGAGAGGATTATGAGGAGGCCATGGCGTACCAAAAAAGTGGTAAGGATAAATCGTCTGCCTCTCTCCCCCTCTCCCCCTCTCCCCCTCTCCCCCCTCTTCCCCAAAAAGGAGGGAAGGGAGGGAAATCGCTGGACCCACATTAATGCTAGAGTTCAATTCTTTTTTTGATCTCTCCTCTCCCTCTCCCTCTCCCTCTCCCCCCCCTCGCCCTCCCCCTCCCCCTCCCCCTCCCCCCTCCCTCCTCCCTCCCCTTCCCTACCTCCCACCCTCCCTCCCCTCCCTCTCTCTCCCCCTCTCTCCCTGGTGAAATCATTAGCCTTACCACTTTTTTTAGTTTTTTTTATTATTATTATTGTTATTTTTATTTTTATTTTTTTTCCTTCTTATTCCATTCTATTCCTTTCCTTTCTTTATTTCTTTTCCTTCTTTTTCCATATTTATTTATTTATTTTCTTGCTCTTCTTTTCCCTCCTTTTTTTTTTCCCTTTTTTTTGCAGTTCCCGATGCGGAAAAACCGGATTTTAAAAAGTTTTCAGAAAAAGACGAAAAAGAACACAAGCGAATCATGGCGAGGCTGGAAGAGTTAGAAAAAGTCGAAGAGGAAGAAAAGACAAAAAAAGGGAAGAAAAAGGATAAAATGATAAATGAGTTCGAGGCAAATGAGGACAAAAGAAGGATAGGACAAAAAGAATGCATCCTCCTTCTTTTAAAATTCAGAGGTTCGTTCAGCAATTAAAAGAGAGTTTGAGACGAGGCGAGGGAGGAGAGGGAGAGGAACCTGGACGACGTCATGGAAAGAAAATGGTTACTTGGGCAAAGATTGAAGAAGGAGAGGGAGGAGAGGTAGGAGAGAGAAGAGAGGGGAGAGAGGGAGGAGGGAGAGGACGGGAGTCGCAGAGGTATTCTTTAAAGGTGAAATTCGAACTTTTTGTTTTAGTTTTGAAAAGGATTTTTTTTTTCGGTTTTGATGCATGTTTATTTTTCTTCTCTATATATACAGACATATAGACTTATATTACTTATTATTACTTGTATTTTATACATTTATATATATATATACATATATATATATATATATATATATATATATATATGTCTATTTCAGACACATATGCATATGTATACATATATGTACATATGTTACTATATATGTGTATATATATGTATATGTATCTGTATGTATGTATATGTATAGTAGGTATATGTATACATATGTAAAGACATTTTTCACACACATATACATGTATATGCATATACAAATACTAGTGTTGTTTGTCGGTATCCTCTGGCCGATAACCGATATGTACCTTTTTTTGACCTACCGGTAATCGATATATCGGTAAGGGAATTATTGCAATAAATTACCAATATCTATCGACGATATCTCTGCATTGTGGTACGGAATGGATTTTGAAAGTTTTCTCGAAAACCTCCCTCCTCCAAACCCCTCGTGTTGCGATAACTCTGTAGTCATTTTGTACTTTATTTCTGGACCGCAATTCCGTACTGTGGTAAGGACCACCCTCCCCAAACCGATAATTATCAGCGATTATTGTTGTTGGTCCCGGAGCGATAATGTATTGGGACCCCTCACCATTCGATAACCGATAATATCGGTTATCGAATTTAGCGCAAACACTAGTGTATACATTTAAAAGATTTATTGATAATATGTATATACATGTATATATATACATACTATATGTATATTTATGTGTGTATGAAATATATATATATATATATATATCCATCTATACATATGCATATACATTTTTCATATGTGTATATATATATATATCCATCTATACATATGCATATACATATTTTCATATGTGTATATATATAATATATATATATATATATAATATATATATATATATATATATATAAATATTATATATATATATATATATATAATATATATGAATATATGTAAATGTATATATGTATGTTCCATAGTAGTTGAATGATGACACTCTCACAACGCTTCGAGTAGTATTTTTCCCCTATTACTCTCCCTCTCTCAAGCTAGTTTTTTTTTTTTTCCCTGTTGTTGTTTGGGTTCTCAATTCCAGTGTCTAAAGACAAAAAAGAAAAAACAATAAATAACAATAAACTTGTGTTTTTTTTTGTTGCAGGGAGGCCCAATTCGAAGTGAGAGAGACGAGAGAGGGATGGAAGAGGAGGAGAGAGAGTTTTGGGAGAGGGGATTGGGAATGAGAGAGTGGACGGAAGAGAATCTGAGGGGTGTGGAAAGAGAGGATGAAAAGAGAGAGAGAAATTTGAAGGAACCATCTGAATCTCAAAAAAAGGTATGATTTTTTTAATTCGAGGATTGTATACATACTTTATGAAAGTTTTATGAAAATTTTACAAAAATTTCCTAGATCTTATTATTTTATGTATTTTAATATTTTTCTGGTTTTTATTATTTTAGAGATTTAATAATTTTTTTATTTACATAATACATCAAAATTGTGTACAGTATATTCGCAAAGATTAATGGGTTTTTTAGGGGATTATTGGGATTTTTGGGGTTTTTTGAATACGGGTAAGTTTTTCAATATTATATATTTTAGTGTTTCAAAATAGAACGGGTTCTTTTTGCCGTTTTTTTTTTCTTTTATACTTTTTTTAGGAGTCTCAATCATCGTCATCGATATATAAATATAATTATACTATTCTAATAATATAAAGGGAGACCAATAATTGCGATGTATCGATATCGATATCCCAATATCAACGATATCTTCATACAATTCGTAACATTCTTTTTGTTTCGTACATTTTGTGCATTTTGTACATTTGGTAGATTTTGTATATTTCTTAACTTTTTTGTACATTCCGTACTTCACATATACATTCCGTACATTTCGTATTTTTTGTATATTTCGTAAATTCTGTATATTCCGTATATTCTGGGTATTCCATCCATCTAAAATACTTTCATAAGATATCGATCGAATGTCGCTAACTATCACACAGATTGATGTATATATGTATAATATACATATATAATATATGTATATATATGTATGTATATATGTATGTGTGTATACACATTTTTTTCATTGTTTTTTCTTTTTTTGAACCTATGTAAATATCGAAATTTGAATTATATACCGAAAATAGCGATGTATTGTTTTTCAGTTTCAATCAATTATGCACTACTTAGTTTATTTAGTTTTTTTTTTTTTTTTTTCCTAATCGATTTGTATTGTATATATATTATATTTTTATTTATTTTTGTTCCAGGCTTTTTCCGGAGCCATAGTCGAGCATTTATCGGAAGAATTTGGGAGTTCGAAAGAAAAAAAGGTTTTTTTTTTCTCTCTCCTTCTTTTTCTTTCTTTCTTTTAAGCCTTTTATTTCTTTTTGGGATAATTGCAGTGGTCATTATTGTACAACTTCTGGCATCAATTTTTAGTCTTTTGAGGCACTTTTTTCATAATTGTTATTTGCTTTATTCCATTTTTTTTCCGTATTTATTTGTTTGAGTTTTTTTAATAAGCCTATCCTTAAGTTTTCTGCTCTTTTAAAAAAAAAAATAATAATAATATATAACAATAATAAAAAAAAAACCGTTTTTAAGTTATTGGTATGCTGCTTCGGGTGGGAAACTGAAAAAAAAAAGGAAAAAAGAAGGCTGATTCTATTTTTGGGTGCTTTTTATACATTATTTTTTCTTTTTTTTTTCAGGATGAGAAGATAGATAAAAGCACTAAATCTTTTTTTTTTTTTTTTTTTCAGAATGAGGCAGAAAACGAAGAAGCTCCAAAACGACCGGTTTCGCGATTTAAGAAAAGTCTTATTTCAAAATAACAAAAATAATTATTTTGTTTTTCTGACCAAACATTATTTTAGTATATATGAAACAGGATAATTTTAGTTATATATGGAAAAACTAAAAAAGGGCGTGATTATTCTCCTGGTTATTTGAGAATTTTGCGTCATTTTTCTTTAAATATATTGACGCGACATATTTACTCAAACTTTATGGAAAGCTAAGATGACACGAATACTAAAATTTAAGAATTATTGGGATATTATAGCAGGCACTGAACATAAACCTACTGAAGCCCAAAAGGCAGCAGGATATGATAGAAGGGAAGAAGAGGCAGCTCATTAATTTTTCTAGTAGTGGAAGACAGTCAACTTTGACACATAGTTGAGTTAGATAAACCTAAAGCTATGTGGGATAAACTAAGAACAGTACATGAGCGTACTTATCCGTCCAATATTGTGCAATTAAAAAACAAATTGTTAGACTTTAGTATAGAGAGTTGAGACATTATTGAAACCCATATCAATAAATTGAAAGAGTTGCTTAAGTTACGACTGCTGTTTAAGTTACGATTAGCTGCAGTCAGCAAAAAACTGAATGATGATGACTTGATCCTCACACTGTTTAGGTCACTGCCATCACAATATGCTATGTTGATCACGACTTTGAAAAGTCAACCTAATGTAGTCTTTGATGCAGTATCTCAGCATTTCATTCAAGAAGAAGTGGAAATTTAAAGAAAGGAGGAATAAGAGTCTCATTTAGCTCTTTATGCCAAAGGCAAACAACTAGTAAAACGCATTGAGTTGATAACTGCTTGTGCTATATGTGGCAAAACCAATCATCAGACTACTGACTGTAGATTCAAAAAGAAAGAGACTCAAAACTTAAAAAAAAAATTGTTTGTTAGAGTTGTGGAAAACCTGGTCATAAGTTTTTAGTTTGTGGTAGCATAGACAAAAACAAACATAACAAACACTCATTTGCCATGAACAATCAAGATGAGACTAAACTTTTTCTCACACAATCAAATAAAGCAAATGGATTATAGACTATAGAGCGTCTCATCATATTTGTAATGACAAGTCTATCTTTTCTTTTCTCACAACATTACAAAGTACTCACGGATTGTACTAGCAGATGATAAGATTATGGAGAACAGTTTAATAAGCGAAGTCAAGTTACGGTTATACTATGATATTGATAGCCATGAAAAGCATCTAAAAGAAGTTCCATACTTATCTGGTTTTCCACAACTGTAACAAACAATTTTTTTCTTGAAGTTTTCAAACTATTTCTTTTTTAATCTACGGTCAAAACTCTGATGATTGGTTTTGCCACATATAGCACAAGCATTAGTGACTTATTGCATTTTACTTTATGTTTGGAGTTGGCATAAAGAGTTGAATCTGGCTTTTATTCCTCTTTTCTTTTAATTTCAACTTCTTCTTGAATGAAATGCTGACATACTGAATCAAAGTCTACAATAGGTTAACTTTTCAAAGCTATGATCATCATAGCATACTGTGATGGCAATGACCTAAACAGTGTGAAGATCAAATCATCATCATTTAGTTTTGTGCCGACTCCGGTTAACTGTAACTTAAGCTCTTTCAGTCTATTGATATGGGTTTCCGTAGTATCTCAACTCTCCATGCTAAAGTCCAGCAATTTGTTTTTTAATTGCATAATATTGGACGGATTAGAATGCTCATTTACAGTCCTTAGTGTATCCTACATAGCCTTTGGTTTATCTCCATTTTTTTTCCGTATTTATTTGTTTGAGTTTTTTTAATAAGCCTATCCTTAAGTTTTCTGCTCTTTTAAAAAAAAAAATAATAATAATATATAACAATAATAAAAAAAAAACCGTTTTTAAGTTATTGGTATGCTGCTTCGGGTGGGAAACTGAAAAAAAAAAGGAAAAAAGAAGGCTGATTCTATTTTTGGGTGCTTTTTATTTATTATTTTTTCTTTTTTTTTTCAGGATGAGAAGGAAAATAAAAGCACTAAATCTGTCTCTCTTTTTTTTTTTTTTTTTTTTTCTCAGAATGAGGCAGAAAATGAAAAAGCTTCAAAACGACCGGTTTCGCGATTTAAGAAAAGTCTTATTTCAAAATAATAAAAAGGATTTTTTTTTTCTGTTTTTTTTTTTTTCTTATCAATAAACATATTTTTTGTTGTAATATATAGAAAAAGAGGATAAGTTTTTTTTTTTTTTTTTTTTTTTTTTTTTTTTTTTTTTTTTTTTTCTAAAGAAGAAGAATAAGAAGAAAAAAATAAGAAAACGAAAAATAAGAAAAATAAGTTTTTTTTTCTTTTTCTCCTGATTAGTTTTTTTTTTTTTTTTTTCGGGAATTTTGCGTCATTTTTCTTTAAATATATTGACGCGACATTTTTACTCAAAGTATTTTTTCTTTCAAAAAAATTGGAATCGATTTTATCCAATTTTGTGTGAATGATTTTTTTATTTTTATTTTTCCTTTTTTTTCTCGATTTTCTAATATCATTAAAAAAATTATAAAAAAAAAGTGGAATGTGTAAATGGGTGAAGTGAAAGGCTTCAGATTTAAACTTAATAAACAAAAAAAAAAAAAAGGGTTTCTAGAGTTAAAAAAAAAATATGAATATAATACACTCTTTATCTCTAAATGGTATATTTTATTTAAAATATAAATATTAATATAATACACTCTTTATCTCTAAATGGTATATTTTATTTAAAATATTAACCTTTCGCATTTAACAAAAACAATACCAGGAAAAATAACAATAAAATTGAAAATAACAAAAATAAATAACAATAACAAGAACAATAATAATAACAAGAAAAACAATAACGACAACAATAACAATGATAATGATATGAAAAAACCCTAAAAAAACATAAATAACAATATTACTCTTATAGATATTATTATTAATAATAATATTATGAGACGCCGATTTCTCTTCCTAGAGATTAGGGTTTCCAAGGCCCTCCAACCAGGGCCAACCTGGGCTCCTATTGGTTGTCTCTAAAACCCCATTTCGTACCAATTTGTCCTTCTTTTTCCTTTCACTATTGATATTTGCGGTCCCCTTTATTTACTTTACTCAAGATAATAATTTTGGTCAAAATGGTTAAACTAGTCGAAATGGTCAAAATAGTCATTATGACATAACCATCCTAAGAACACAAATCCCACTAAGACTTTTAAGGTTTTGTGGCTCTGGTAAGAAAGGACCTCACGTTGTCAGTTGTTATAATGGACCATATAAGACAAAGGTAGACTTGATAAGTCAACATATGACATGTAAATCCATACATTGTTTTTTAAGGTTAGAATTGTGTGTCAATGGAAATTCTGGGAGGAGTTTTGGTGTCGGTGGAAAATCTCATGTCCCATTCCTTTTCTTGGGCCTCTCTTCCTCCCTCTCACTTTTCCTCTCACTCTCCCGCTCCTTCTCCGTCTCCCTCTACCTCTCCTTTCCCTCTATCTCGCCCACACTCTCTCCCTCTCCGTCACCCTCTCCCTCTCCCTCACCCTCCCCTCTCCCCCCCCCTCTCCCTCTCCCTTTCCCTCTCCTCTCCTCTCCTCTCCTCTCCCTGCCCTCTCCCTCTCCGTCTCCTCTCCCTCCCCGTTTCCCTCCCCTCTCCCCGCCGCTCCCTCCCCCTCTACCTCTCCCTCTCCCTCTACCTCTCCCTCTCCCTCTACCTCTCCATTCCCCTCCCTCCCCTTCTCCCTCCACTCTACCTCCCCTCTCCTTTCACCTCTCCCTCTCCCTCTCCCTCCTCTCTTCCTCTCCGTCTCCCTCTACCTCTCCCTCTCTCTCCCTCCCTCTCACTCTCCCTCTTCCTTCACTCCCTTTCTCCCTCCCCTTTCCCTCCCTTCTCCCCGTATATGTAAAACAATTGCCACGGACTTACCTGTTCCACTGTTACCGAGAAGGATAAGCTTAAAATTGGGCATGTTACCTCCCCTCTCCTTTCACCTCTCCCTCTCCCTCTCCCTCCCCTTTCACTCTCCGTCTCCATCTACCTCTCCCTCTCCCTCTCTTACAATTGGGCATGTTATGAGGAGTTGGACGTACATCATGGGTTTGATGGACTTCGAGATAGTGATGGATTTCATTTAGATATATATCTTATATAATAGTAATAATCTTATATTAATAAATAATCTATTATAATAAATAATAATCTTATATTAAGATTTTAGGAGAATGGTGGACTTGAGGAGTTTGATAGACTGGAAAACTAGCAAGCACAACAAAAGTAAAGTAAAGAAAATACACATTAGTCAGAGCAACAACAAAAGTATAGGAAAGTACACCGTGTATCGCTACTAGTGTTAATAAAATTTTCGCCAGTTAAAACATCTTTTCTCCGTACACACTTGTCCGATTCTCAGTTTGAGACCGCCAATTGCACGCTATGAATCTTATCTTTCAATCGCAACCGTCAGATCTAAAACCCCCCATGTCGTACGGTCCACGTCGTACGGTCCTGCGAAACCCAATAATACCCAAATACAAATTAGTGTAGCAGCTGCCCGTCTTAACGCCTAAATATAAACAACTAAAATGTCCGACGACATGCGGCATGACATAATTGACAAACTATGCAAAAGTCAACAAAAGCCATGACATAAATACGACCAGAATGAAAGGAGAACTTATCTTAAATGATAGTAAATTTCTGATAGAATATACGTTTCCTCTCTGTTGAAATTGATGTATTTTCTAGGTCTTTATTGGAATAATAAATAGAGTAAGTTAGCAAAGGCAGCCTGCTTCTCGCTCAAACCCTCCAGTCCCCATACTTGTTGCAGTCACTGACTCTCCAGTCCCCATACTTGTTGCAGTCATGGCTGTCTATAATGTCCAAGGAGACAGAGAATAGGCTAATTTTTAGTTTGTACCCAACAAAGTCCGCCGGATCACGGATTTGATCGTGGTACCTACAAGTCGTTGAAAGACTTAGGGTGACGTTCCATCAGGCGAAAAGTGGCGTAGTTTACAGAAATCCGCGACCCTTCGTACCAAATCGTACCGCCTATTTTGTTTATATACGAAAAACAACATTACGGAGAATCTTGCCGATACTCTCTGAAGGTCTTGGACGTAATACTGGCCGTCGGATGTTCATCTGCGAGGAGTTCGCTTCATTTTTTTCTGTAACTGTCAACCCACCTCGAGGAGGTGGGTTGGCAAATACAGAAAAAAAAATCGTGACACGCTGGACAATTAAGCTACGTGCCATGATGGAAAACCAACAAAAAATCTTAAGATTTGCACATGACACGCGATTTCCAAAATACAACCGAAAATAATAACGAAATTTTAGAACATTCCCTCGTCACGCTATTTTCAATAACTTTTGTTCGTCACACTATTTCTCTCAAAAGACTTTCGTTATTTTCGAAAATTGAAACCCTAAAAAATGAGTTGGCGTACAGACTGGCGTCTGCAAAAAATATAAAAGTTTTGTCGTATGTTTACTTCGTACGCAGGTACATGGTACGTAAGTCAAGATTTGAAGCTAAGTTTGTTGGTGCTAAAAATTTGAAAGATATTCAATTTCCGATCGTAGCTTGCGTGGCGCCAGTCAATTTAGAACACGTAGCTCACAGACTCTACGTGATGGAACATCGACTCAATCGACCCGGTCTGAAGAGTTTGCCGTACAATTATAGAAACGCATGATGGAACTTCACCCTTAATAGCCGTTAGCTTTAGCCATTAGACCAAATCAAAGTTGAGTTACACTAGGTACAATAGGAATTTAAAAGTGTTTAGGTAGAGAATTGCCAGACAAACTAACAAATAACTAAAAGCTGCTCTAGACCAAAATTGAACCTAGGTTTATGGAAATCATTGGTAGTGGAATGCTTTATCCACTAAGGCGTTATCGAAACGATAAAAGTGACGGGTTTCAAAGATTAATAAAAAATTACGTGACAGCTAATTAACACCAGACTAACAAAGAGGAACAATTCATGCATCTACGCGAATCTGAACCGTGTAAAATATGTTTTGATCAAACGGCCGGCATTGTAGCCCCCACGCAAGTGAGCTTTTGGCGGCATTCAGAGATAGCATCACGCGGTGCCACGTGGCGTCACATTATTTGATACCGGAAAAGATGGGGGGAGGAACCATGGCTCCCGATTTGACAAGTGTCACCTTGTAGACCATGCTGTACAATGGCCGTACAATAAGTACATCTCCCATTGTACCTTCTTGTACTATATAGTGTTCTTATTGGACTAGGGTTGAGTAGTAGGTAGTCGTGAGTAGGCAGACCAAGACTTAGTGATATTTAGGTACCTCTCTCAAAGAGAGCTTGTAGCTATAAAGGTCATCTTTGACCAGCCATAACTTAATGCTCGGGTGAGGAAATTCAGTGATTCTTTTTGCTGCGGACTCAGGGGAGTCCAAGCTACACATGGGTGTAGTCAGTCAGAGTCTTTGCGTGCCAGGGTGGCACTTATTCAGTAGGAAAGTCAAAGTGGGGAATATTGTCCAAAACACGTATTCAAGCTTTGCATTCTGTGGTGGAACTGAGCACACAAAAGGTCTTCTCTTCACAGGGGTGAAGGTGTATTGGGGTTCTAATTTTCAAGGGATCATTCATTTGGGTTTATATCAACTTGGGGTCGGCACTATCTAGATTAACTTCTTTTGGATCTGCGAATTCTGTGGGCAATGGAGCCCATAGAATTTCACTCTCCAATGCCTTCCAACACCTACCACAGAATGTTGGTTGTGTTTAAGCTGCACATTGATAAATCAACTATAATATATTATAAGATTATTCATACATTCACAAAGAGTTAAGTTTGAAGAAACGCAGAATTTCTTGATAGTTAAAGATTTCAGGACTGATTGAACTATCCAGCAAATCTCCCTCTCCTTCTCCATGTCCCTCTCCCTCCCCTCTTCCCCTCCCTCTCCTTCTCCCTCTTCCTCTCCTTCCCCTCTACCTCCCCTATCCCTCCCCTCACACTGCCTCACCCTCCCCCTCTCCCTCTATATTTCCCTCTCCATCCCCTCTCCCACTCCCTAACTCTCCCTCTCCCTTTCCTTATTCCTCTCCCTCTCCCTTTCCTCTATTCCTCCCCTCGCTGTCACCCTCCCCCTCCCCTCACCTTCCACCTCTTCCTCTTTCTCTCTCTCCTCCCTCCCTCTCTGTCTTTTTTTCCCTCTCCTGTATCCCTTTCCGTACCCCTCTCCCGTCTCCCTCTCCCTCTCCCTCTCCCTACCCCTCTACCTCTCCCTCCCCCTCTTTCTATCCCTCTCCCTCTTCCTCTCCCTCTCCCTCTATCCCAACCACTCCCTTTCCCTCTCTCACTCCCTCTACCTCTCCCTCCCCTCTCCCTCTCTCTTTCCAACTCCCTCTCACTATCCCTTCCTTCACCTTCCCCCTCCCCCTCTTTCTCTCTACCTCTCCCTTCCACTCTCCCTCTCCCTTCTCACTCGTCCATTTCTCTCCCTCTCCCTCTCTCTTTCCCTCTCGTTCCCATTTCCCTCTCCCTTTTCCTTTTCCTCTCCCTCTCCCTACCCTCTTCTTCTCCATCCCCTCTCTCGACCTCTCCCTCCCCTATCCCTCCCCCTCTCCCTCTCTCCCTAAGCTCTTAATCTACCTTTCCCTCTCCCTCTCCCGTCTCCCTCTCCCTCTTCCTCTACCTCGATTCTGCCTCCCCTCTCCATACCCTTTCCCTCTTCCTCTCCCTATCCCCCTCCCTCTCCAACTCCATTTCCGTTCCCACTCATTCTTCTTCTCCCTCTTCCTCTCCCCCTCTCCCTCTCCCTTCCTTCACTCCCTTCTTTTTCCGTCTCCCTCTCCTTTTCTTCCTCCAACACTTCTCCCACTCCCTCTACGGCTCAGTCTCCATCTCCCTCTCCTTTCCCTCTCTACCTTCCATCTCCATCTCTCTCACTCTCTTCCTCTTCCTCTCACTCTCCCTCTTCGTGTCCCTCTCCGTCTCAGTCTATCTCTCCCTCTTCTTCGCCCACTCCCCTCTCTCTATCCCTCTCATATCCATCCTCTCTCCCTCGCTCTTGTTAGGATATTGTACTGAGCACTTACTTAGCGACGAGATACTCTCGTAGCTAAAGTAGCGACGACTAGCGACGAAAGTTGTCTCGTCGCTAGATATTTGAAGTGACGTAGAAGTTAACGACGAAGTAGTTTCGTCGCTGGATATTTGAACTGACGTAGAAATTAAGTGTTCCTTTTGTTTCACGTATGTTTGAATAGTACTATAGAAGTGACGTGGAAATTGTTTGGTAGTTTCGGTTCACGTAAGTTCAAGTCGTACCGTGTGATTCAAGTTGGTTCGCAGTTGACTTTCCTAGTCGTACCGTGTTGTTTAAGTCGGTTCAACTTATTGGTCGTGCATTTTACCACGTTGATTCCTACGCGTTTCTAGTCGTGTACCTATATATATTAGTTGAGACTTCGTGGTAGAATCATCTTTTGGAGGCGTAGCTTGTTAAGGAGGCGTAGAAAGATCAGAAGTAAAAGGAAGGAAGAAAAAAAGTTTTATTTGCATTGTGCTTAATATATTGAATGTTTTTTGGAGGAACACCATTGTTGTGTGTGTATTTTATTGGGTTTGTAATCTTTCAATTGGTATCGGAGCGGGTTACTGGCAACACTTGCCGGTATGGCGGAGAAAGGGAAATCCCCGGCGGAACCTAGTGGAGAAGCTAGTGGGGGAGTTAGTGGAGGAGTTACAAGGACACAATATGATGAGTATGACGAGTGGGGGGAGAAAAATGTGAAGATGGACGAAGGAACGTTTGAACGCTTTCAAGATTTTCTCAAAACACAAGAAGATGATGGAGATGGAGGAGTAAGTGGAGACTCACGCAACTCTAATAAAATAAAAAAAAGAAGGGGAAATCTAAACTTTATGAGGAAGAGGAGGAGAGCCAAGATGATGATTTTAAAGTGTTTAATAAAACCATCGTCTTCACGGGTTCCAACTATGCAATTTGGAAGAGATACATTCGAGGAGCATTCACACCGAAAAAACTTTGGGACATCGTTATCGGGGAAGAAACACGACCGGATCCTTTCGTGGATTCAGCCGGAGCACATAAGTGGGACAAGAAAGATATGGCGGCCTCCACCGCACTTATACAAAGTTGTGCTAGTTCTATGCATGAACACCTTCTAACTCATGATAGGGCTTTTGATTGTTGGACCGCTTTGCAAAATGAGTTTGAAAAAGGATTTGAGGCAAATGAAAATTATCTCTTTGAGGAGTATATTGTGTTTAGAATGAAGGAGAATCAGTCCATTGATGATGGAGTCAAAAGGTTTAATGTTATCATAGAACAACTTAACTCACTCAATAACTTCCCTACAGAAAAAGAGAGTTTGTTTTTATGAGGAGTCTTCCAAGCAAGTTTGCGCTAGCAAAGGAGGTCATCAAGGGGCGAGAGAAACCAACAATGGCATACGCTATCAATCACTTGAAAAGTACGGAGAAGGAGAAAGCAACACCGAAAGAGGAAAACAAGGGGTCATCCTACCAGAGTTATCAAGAGGAGGATGATGGAGGAGCTTACAATTTTAGGGGATCTAGGGGGAGAGGAGGTGGACATCGTGGACGAGGAGGCAAGTCATAAAGCCCAGGTAGAGGCTCATATCAACGTGATACCTCTCAAATGACTTGTTACAATTGTAACGAGATTGGGCATGGCTCTTTTGAATGCCCAGACAAAAGCAAACAGTGTAACGTTTGTCATAAATGGGGACACACTCGTCGCGGTTGTTATCAAAACAAAGGAAACAATCGCGGAGGGGGACAATTTAGAGGCGGAGGAAGTGGAGGAAGTGGAAGTAGCTCATCAGATAGAGGGGATTTTGTTGGGGATGGGCCAATGGGACATGATCAAGAATTTTTCGTTTCACTTATCGAGGAATCACAGGAAAGGAGGATATTCTATTTCACACACGAGGCAAGGAGAGTAAGGGAAAATTTAACAGTTGGATCATAGATTCAGGTGCCACACATCACATGTGTTCAGATCCAGGACTATTCAGTGACATTAGAAAACTCACTATACCAAAATCCATCATAGTGGCTAATGGTTCAATGATGGTCATCGATACAGTGGGAACAGTACAGTTGGATCTACCAACACAAGACAGGGAAGGGAAAACTAGAGTCAATAGAGTACGCTTTAACAATGTGCTTTATAATCCAAGGGGGTGCATTAATCTCTTAAGTGTTCCACAGCTTCAAAAGAAAGGAGGAAGAGCCACATGCTTGGAAGGAGGTAGAATCATTTTGAGTAGTAAAACAAGTCCATTTGCAGAAGGCATCGGAACAGAAAATATGCAAAGTAGGCTGATTTGGAGAAAACCAGAAAATAGGACGTCAGATGAAGAAGGTCATCTCCATTCGACAGAAGTCAACAAGGAGGACCTCACGTTGTGGCACCATCGTATGTGTCACACTTCAGAGAGTAACATTAAGGAGATGATTCGTCATGGGGTGGTTCAAGGGCTAGATGTGGCAACAGGGGAGAAGGTCATTGGATGTGTTGGATGCACAAAAGGGAAACATAAAAGGAAGCCTCATCCAGTGAAAGATCTTCAATTCAAAGCATATGCCCCTCTAGATCTAGTCCATGTAGATCTTTGTGGGGACACACATCTTGAAACCATTGGAAAAAATAAGTACATTATGGTGATAGTTGATGATTTCAGCAGAAAAACATGGGTATATCTTTTAAAAGCTAAGTTAGAAGCTCTTGAAACATTTAAAGACTTTGTGGTCATGGCTGAGAGGGAAAGTGGGAGGCAGGTAAAGGCGGTACGCTCATACTGAGGAGGTGAATTTCTTGCTTTCGCCGATTACTGTAAAGAGACGCGGATTAAGCAGCAGTTCACGGCTCCTTATTCCCCACAATCGAATGGAATTGCAGAGAGGAAGAATCGGACATTGCAAGAGATGGTACGAGCCATGCTCTATAGAACGAAACCCAAGCATCGTTTTTGGGGAGAAGCAATCAGGGCAGCTAACCAAATTACCAACAGGAGAATAAACTCCGTTTTGGGCAACAAAACACCGAAGGAACTTTGGAGTGGACAAACACCTACGGTAAAACACTTAAGGATTTGGGGATGTAAGGCTATGGGATACATAGAGGAAAGAAATCGGGAGGGAAAGTTTGCTGCACGGTCATGGGAAGGATATTTTGTGGGATATAGTGAGAACTCAATGCAGTATAGGATTTTCAACCCAATCACTAGAAGGGTTAAAGAGTCTAGAAATGTGAAGTTTAATGAGAAGTTGGAATGGATGGTGAAGGGAACTAATGAGTCCAAACGAGCTCAAGATTATGAGGAGGAAAGTCATTATGAGAAGTTCACTAGAGAGGAGGAGGAAGAGGACGAAGTTTTTGTCAGAGGTAGGGACGAAGAAAAAGGTGCGATTTGTAGAGAAACCTTTAGAGAAAGTTTCGACACCTAAGCTTAGCGGCACCAAATCACAAGGAGACAAGGTCAACAGAGAATCACCCACAGCATTGACAACGTGACATCAGAAGAGACACCCCTAGAGAAGGAGGATGATGACAAGATTGAGAACAGTGATTCGGATAAAGAATTTGCAGATGATGTACGGAGAAGTAAAAGATCCACTAAAGGGAAGGCATCGGAACGATTTTCACCTGGACAGTCATATAAAAAGCAAACCAGCTACCAGAGGGCAATTTCCGAAATTAGAGAAGGAAGGGCAAAATCCTTTCTCTTATGAAAGGCAATTACAGAAAATCGTCCAGCGAATCCTCAATCATACCAAGAGGCTCGAGACTCGGACGAATGGGAGGAGAAGTGGAAACCGGCGTTTATCAAAGAATTTAATTCTGTAAAATCGAATGGGTGTTTTGAAGAGGTAGATTTACCGGTTGGTAAGAAGGCGATTGACTCAAAGTGGGTTTTTAAGACAAAGACGGGAGCTTCGGGAGAAATTCTTAAGTATAAGGCGCGGTTAGTATGTAAAGGCTTTCAGCAGAATGAGGGTATTGATTATTTTGAGACTTTTGCTCCTATGGCTAAGTTTGATTCTTTGCGAGCAATTATTGCAATGGCGGCGGCGGAAGGAATGCATATCCAATAGATGGATGTAGAGACAACTTTCTTAAATGGAGAATTAGAAGAGGAGGTGTATATGAAAATTCCAGAAGGAGTTCCTGGAAAGAATGGAAAAGTATGGAGGTTGTGGAAGGCTTTGTATGGTTTGAAGCAGGCACCAAGAACATGGAACCATAAGCTTCACAAGGTCTTACTAATTTTGGGATTTAGGAGGCTTACTGAAGATTGTGGAGTGTATATTCGGGGAGAAGGTAGGGACATGGTAATTTTCAGTGTTTACGTAGATGATTTCATTTCTATCTCTCACAACTTGGATTTACTTGGAGAATTAAAAATTGAATTTCGAAAGTATTTTAAAATCACAGACTTAGGAGATGCACAATACATTGTGGGAGTTCAGATTCAGAGAAGGAGGAACGGAGATATTAAGTTAAGCCAGAAACAATATGCAAAAGAGGTACTTGAAAGATTTGGGTTTTTAGATTGTAAGCCACTTGGAACTCCCCTTGATCCTCGTGATAAGCTTTCTAATTTTGTTAAAAGTCTCGACGTTGATGCCCCGTATAGGGAGGCGGTCGGAAGCTTAATGTATTTGAGTGTCGGTACTAGGCCAGATATTAGTGCCGCAGTGAGTGTGGTTAGTCGGTATTGTAGCAATCCGAAAAAAATACATTGGGAGGCAGTGAAAAGAATCTTTAGATATTTGGCTGGAACACTTAGTCTTGGAATTGTTTATAGGAAGGGTGAGGGCTTGAGTTGTTATGGATATTGTGATGCCGACTATGGAGGAGACCATGATACAGGAAGGTCTACGTCAGTATATGTGTTTTTACTTGCAGGAGGAGCGATCTTGTGGAATTCCCGTTTGCAACCTACTGTGGCACTTTCATCAACGGAGGCGGAGTATATGGTTGCGTGTCATGTTGCGAAGAATGTTGTGTGGATAAAAGAATTTATATCGGAGGTTGGAGTGGAGAAAGAATGCATGCAAATATTAAGTGATAATATGTCTTCCATTGCACTTAGTAAAAATCCTATTTTGCATAAGCGCACTAAACGCATTAAAATTCAGTGGCATTTTGTTCGAGAATTGGTTGCGGAAAAAGAAGTTGAATTTTCGTTTGTTCCTACAGAAGAACAAGCTGCTGATATGTTAACCAAAGCAGCATTGAATGGAGTCTATGAAATGGGAAAGAAGTTAGTGGGCATGGAGTAAGAGGGGACTTTAAGTGTCTCAGTAAGAGGGGGAATGTTAGGATATTGAACTGAGCACTTAGTTAGCGACGAGATACTCTCGTAGCTAAAGTAGCGACGACTAGCGACGAAAGTTGTCTCGTCGCTAGATATTTGAAGTGACGTAGAAGTTAGCGACGAAGTAGTTTCGTCGCTGGATATTCGAACTGACGTAGAAATTAAGTGTTCCTTTTGTTTCACGTATGTTTGAATAGTACTATAGAAGTGACGTGGAAATTGTTTGGTAGTTTCGGTTCACGTAAGTTCAAGTCGTACCGTGTGATTCAAGTTGGTTCGCAGTTGACTTTCCTAGTCGTACCGTGTTGTTCAAGTCGGTTCAACTTATTGGTCGTGCATTTTACCACGTTGATTCCTACGCGTTTCTAGTCGTGTACCTATATATATTAGTTGAGACTTCGTGGTAGAATCATCTTTTGGAGGCGTAGCTTGTTAAGGAGGCGTAGAAAGATCAGAAGTAAAAGGAAGGAAGAAAAGAAGTTTTATTTGCATTGTGCTTAATATATTGAATGTTTTTTGGAGGAACACCATTGTTGTGTGTGTATTTTATTGGGTTTGTAATCTTTCAATCTCGCCTTCGCCCTCTCCCTCTCCCTCTCACTTCTCTCCCCCTCTTACTCCCCCTCAGCTTCTCCCTCTCCCTCTCCTTCTCCTTCTCCCTCCCTTCTTCTCCTCCTTTTCCATCCACTCTCCCTCCCCCTTTTCCTCACCCTATCCCTTCTCTCTTTCCCTCCCCTCTCCGTATCTTTCTCCCTTCACCTCTTTCTCTCTCTCCCCCTCCACTCTTCCTCTCCCATTCTCTTTGCCTCTCCGGTATTCCCCTCCGTTCCCCTCTTCGTTCTCCCACTCTCTCTCCCTCTTCCTCACGTCTTCCTCCCCGCTCCCTCCCTTATCACTCCTCCCTCTCTCCCCTCTCCTTCTCTCTCTCCCTCTCCTTCTCCCTTCTTTCTCCTACTCTCTCACCCTTTTCCATTCTCCTTATCCCTCCCCGATTTCCTCGCCCTCTCCCTTCCCTCTCTCCCTCTTCTCTCCTTCTCCCGCTCCCTCTCGATCTCCCTTTCCCTCTCCCTCTCCTTCTCCCTCTCCTTCTCCCTATCCTCTCCCTCTCTCTCTCCCTCTCTCTCTCCTTCTCCCACTCCCTCTCCTCTCCCTATCCCTATCTCTCTCCTCTCGCTCTCCCTTTAAATCTCTCTCCCCCTTTAGTTACTTCCTCTACTTACTCTAGTTACTGTGGGAGCCGTACAAGGTGGGTGAAAGATTCTTCTCTTTTGTGTTAGATCGTAGAATAAACGAGTCTATTGACTATCCCCCCTCTTGAACAAGGACGTAATAAGCCTGTCACAACTTTGTTTTTCACTCACACACATATGATCACCATATCGTACTAGGATGTCGACATCCTTTTACGTTCCATTTTCCAATTGTGTGGGTCATTATCTAAACAATAAACTTGAGTTAAAAAAACTCGAAAATGGCCTACTCTTGGTAATCTTTTGATCCACACTCGGAAAGAGGTTTTGTCTTTTACTGCTCCAACTTCTACTCCATTTTTACATATGTAACACTTTTTATAGCTTCTGCCTAAACCTCAACACTATACATTTATCTTCTAAGATATATTTAACGCTTTCAACTAAAGCTCTATTCACTCTCTCAAGTACTCCAGCCTGTTTAAGTGAATAGGGTATACCAAGTTGACATGATAAATCGTTTTGTTTCAAAAATTCTGAAAAATTCTTATGAGACGGAGATGGAGCAAGCGAGAGTGAGAGAAAGGGAGACAGGAGAGAGAATGATATGGGTTGGGGAGGGAAAGATAGAAAAAGATGTGTCGAGGGGGGGTGAGATCAAGAGTGGAAAGAAATGGAGGAGCGAGAGCAAGAGGGAGAGTGGGAGGGAGAAGAGAGAAAGTGGGAGGGGAAGAGGAGGGGAAAAGTTGAGAGGGAGAGGGAGAGGATAAGGACAAAGAGGGATGGAGGGAGGGAGGAAGGAAGAGAGCAAAAGAGGGAGAGAGAGAGGGTGGGAAATTTGGAGTGAGAGAGGAAAAAATGAAGGTTTTCACAATGCTCACTGATTCTCTCGTGTTGATTAAATTTACACAATCGTTAGTCGCCGAAAGTAAAGTGAACATTTACTTAACAAAGAAGAATGCTTAACATAGCTTCCAAATAGCGTAAAATAGACTAAAATAATGTTCACTTGTACTCTTATTCGTATGTTTTGTAAGAAATCCAAATCCCACTACACCGCGAATCGTAATTAGAGTAATGAAAAAATTAGAGTACAAAATCTAAAAAAAAAAATAGAGTAATTAACGCTAATTTATGTGATAGAGTTGTTTCAACTATGAAATTTACTCTAATTTATTTAAGTACTCTAATTTGGCACGCTAATATCCTCTATTCATACAGAATTTGGTAAAACATACAGTTTATCGTCACTATGACGTTTGCATTGCGCGGTTTGTTAAAATGCAGTTACATGATAACGGCCTGTATTAAATCATAATTTGTACTTTTTTACTTAATAAAGTACAATTTTGCACGGTCGGAGGTCGTCCGTACTCCACACTTTTTAAAACGAATCTATATTAGAATTAAAAACGCTAATTAAACTTTACCTTAAATAGAATAATGAAAAAATGAGAATCCTTTACTCTATTTCATGTGATAGAGTCGAAATTTCGAGCGACCGAATTAGAGTAATTTACTCTAATTACAATTCGCGGTGCACTATGCTACCATGCATGCATATATAATTGGATTGGCACATTCAAATCTAAAATAGTGTCGGTGCCAGCTCATAATACACTCTACGACGTCAACACTCAAATTTTAATTGAGTCCCGATTTTTTTTTTCGACAATGGTACACAATCCAAAATTTTGTTGCCTAGTTATCTTACCGATGCTCAATTTTTTTTTTAAAATAGATAGGGTTCTCTTGCAGCCTTTACAACTGTCAAAATTCACAAACAAATGTCTCTCCACTCTCTTGTTTGCGACGTGACACTTGTGATTGGCTTGGTTTTTTATTAATGCAATCTAAGCAACGATTCTAATTAATCGTGAAGTCACATAGAAATTCATTGTAATGTTCTGCTAAATTCAATTTGATGGTTCAGATTTGAGTAATTTGGTGTGTATGTTTTGAGGATTATTCTCTCAACGCCAAAATTAGTGAAAAAACATTTTGAAGCAAATACAAGTGTTCAATTAAAGATATATAGCTAGCACGAAATAAGCAACCTCAAGGAGAAATCACCAACTGCATTAAATTTTCTAACATGTCAAGAAAAAGGCAGAGGCAGCAAAAAGGCAAAAAACTATCATGTCTAAGGTCAAACAACCAACACTTTGATTTTATAATGTTGTATGGAAACCACACTTGTTGAGATCCGAAAGGCAACTCCAAAAGCTCAATCCCAACAAACATTGTTACAATGTGTGATAAACATGAGTGTATTTTTACAAAAAATGCTTTTGACAAACGTTGTCACCAAATTTTGTTTCTTTTTGTGGATTTATCCAAATATTCACTAATTTTCTTTTGGTCTGTCTACCTAACATCATGCATTGGATAAAGTGAGAATAAACATTAAACATATATAAATCCAAACAAACGGGAAACAATAGAGTGAGGCCAAGCATAAGGCAATTGGCATTCTCTTAACAACGTTGTCTCTATAAAAAAAGTCGAGAAATAACAACGGTTGGACCAAGAGAGGTGCTCGAAGGTGTCATTTTTTCAAGGCGTGTAAAATTTGACCTCAACAAACATGCTTCGCACCAACCTGTGGAGCTCATTGATGAACTCAAACTTGGCGTCGTTGAAGTAGGGGAGCACTTCAGCATCCTTTTCGATGAATACCATGTAGCTATACAAATTTGGAGCGCAAAAGGCGGCGTTGTTGGCAATGTACGTCGCTTTTTTGACGGCACAGAATGTCTGTGTGTGTTTCTCCCATACGGCCACTTCTGTACTACAGGCATTTGCAAATGCACACTTAACAAAGTATTGAACACTTAAAATAAAGCGTATAACTACCACAAGTAGTATAATATTAGTATTTGTTGTGTACAAATAGCTATTAAGTCTTGTTGTACTTTTGTACTTTTGGGTAATTCTGTTGGGAGCTGTTAATTGTTGGAAGCAGTTAATTGGTGCGCAGTGCGCGTTACGTGTTACCTTTGGACGCGTTGTCGCGTGGTAGGACTTTTGTCGAAGTTGTCGGAGGCGTGTCGAGTGAGTATCATGATTGGAAGAAACACTTTTAGGCGGCCGCACGGTGACGGCAGGCGCTTAGCTTGTTGTTTTGTGAGGCAAGACGCCCCGTCGCAACTACAACCAGATAAAACCAAAAATAGAGTGAAGAAAATCATGACTATTTTGTCACTTCGTAGTCCAGCTACATTCGTGGTCCGCTGTTCGGTTAAACCTGGACGACCGTCGGTTCATTGCTTATCCATGCCGTCTTATTCTTATTATTTTTTTTGTTCTGAAAGCGTTTTATTTTTGACATTTTTTTGACACGTGCAAAATCTGAAAATCAATTGCGAATTTTGCAGGGCTACTTTGTGCTTTTTGCACCGACAATTTACAAAGAGTTCAGCCCAATGAAGCAAAAAGAATAAAAGCTCAAATGATTCATCTAGCCGCGGAGAGTCCTTCAGAACCAATCAGATGCATGATTCCCTGCGTGGTCAAAGGAAAACGACAAGGAAGACGCAAGGCTACATGCAGAAGTGTACCGTCGCAAAAATAAAAGTACACCGTCGCAAAAACAAAAGTACAGTAGTTATAAAGTTACAGTAGTTAAAAGTACGGTGGTTCGCTTACGCCTACGGTTGCGTAAAATTACAATCATCGCTTTGCACTTTTGTGATGTACGGAGATCCTGTTTAAGTGTCGCCGCGACTATGTCGTCACTTTTGTACAGCGAGTCCGTTGCCGCGCTAAATTTTTGACATGTGGGAACATTCGTCTGTTTTTCACGCCTGTGGAAAGGTACAAAGGTCGAGCTTCGAGCTCTGTTTTCTCATCAGTCCTCTCTCGCTCTCCTCCCTCGTTCCACTCTCATTCTCGCGCTTTCACTCCTATCTCTCTTATTACTACCTTTACACCTCTCTCCACTCTCTCCCTTTATATATATCTCTCTCTATCCTCTCTCTAAATTCTTTTAATTCTCGACTTGTGTCTTTTCCACTCTTTCCCGCACTTCTCGGTATCTTCTCTCACTTTTTCTCTTTATCTTTCCATTATTGAGCTGAAGCTTAAGGACAACATTCTCTATTTTTACTCAGTTTTTGAAAATTCGTTTTACTATCCTTCTTAGCTACCACTTTTGTTTTTAAGTTTGTCATTTAAAAAATGGAATACTCATTTACTATTCGTCCAGTGGTTGTACAGATTGTAGGATCTTAAGCAAAAGAAATTCACTCAAATAAATTCATAAAGCATAAAACATTACACAACGGAAGCTCATAATAAACAAGAGGAATATTCAGCCAAAAAGATTTATAAGTGTTCTTGGCCGAAGCCTCTTTACATCATCTCTCTTCTCTCTCTTCTCTCTCCTCTTGAAATAATCTCTATTCCAGGATTAATCCTCTTAGTTTTAATCATGTAAGATAGAATAATCTGCACATGTACACTGCTGCCTATATACTCGCTACTCTGCACTAAAAGACAACAAGGTAAGCCAAGCAGAACTTAGCGTAGCGACGAAGTCTTTCCTTAGTTGACTGAGGACACAGCAAGGACATTTCCACGAAGAAAGTAGCACGTGCTTTCTTCCTTCGAAACGACTGACTCCAAACATTGACTTAAACACGTGTCGTCACACGAAAACACCTACTCGCAAAATGTGACACTTGGGCACGAAAACATTAAATTGACGCGAAACCAAATAGAACATTTCGTTCGCGGATATCAAAAGTACCGTCACGAAACGACGTAGTACTTTTTGTATGATGACGAGACACTTCGCGTCAAGCAAACAAATGTTGGTATGACGCTTCGCGGAAATACCGCGAAACGACAATATCCCAACAATCCTCCTCTTATTGTCGTTATCGCCAAACTCTTCAAAATAATCCAAGTTTTGGTCGCCCCCTCTCAAATACATCATGTGTGGCAGCCTTCGTCAACAAATCAGCCGCCTCCTCTTTTGTCGGTACGTACGAAAATACAATCTCGTTCGCCGTAGCTAATTCTCTTACAAAATGCCATTGGATCCTGATGTGTTTCGTCCTCTTGTGAAACACTAGATTTTTTGCCAACACCATTGAACTCATGCTGTCAGAATAAATCTTCATACAACCAATAGAAACGATCAACTCGCGTAACATCTCCTTGATCCAAATCGAAGCCTTAGATGCATGACACGCAGCCATATACTCAATTCCGTGGAACTCAACACAACCGTAGGTTGTAGCCTAGAACTCCACGAGATCGCGGCTCCTCCAAAAATAAATGCATACCCTTACGTGGAATTACTTGAATCAAAGTCGCTGCCCCAATCCGCATCACAATACCCAACACACTCCTAAGAATTTTGTCAGAAGTAAACAAAAGTCCAAGATCAATCGTACCAACTAAATATCGAAAGATACGTCGTACGGCCTCCCAATGCGCCTTCTTTGGCTCGTGACAATAACGGTTGACGATGGAAACCGCGGCCGAAATATCTGGACGAGTACCAACGCTAAGGTACATAAGTGAACCAACCGCCTCTCGATATGGTACGTCGACAAAATCTTCTTCCTCAAACTTGCGAATGTGTAAATTTGCATCCAACGGCGTAGAAAGCGGTTTAGCTTCAGTCATACCAAATCTCTCCAAAAACTCCTTACAATATTGAGTTTGACTCAATTTTAAGTTCCCCTTTTTGTCGCGTATCACTTCAATTCCAAAAATATAGCGTACCTCTCCAAGATCTGTCACTTTGAAATGTAATCCAAGGTAACGTTTGAACTCATTAATGCGCTCCATCTTGTCGTATGCCATCCAAAAACCATCCACATAAACAGAAAAGATAGTTTGGTCAACTCCTTCACCTTTCATGTAAATTCCAGAATCGGACGTAGTCCGTACGAATCCGAATTTCAATTGTATGTGATAAAGTCTCAAATACCACGTGCGCGGTGCCTGTTTTAAACCATATAAGGACTTTCGCAAACGCCATGCATTTATTTCCTGCAAAGGAGACACCCCTTCCGGTACCTTCATATATACCTCTTCCTCCAACTCACCATTTAAAAATGCGGTTTCCACATCCATTTGATGGACGTGTTTTTTCCCCATCGCTGCAAGTGCAATAATTATTCGTAGTGAGTCGAATTTAACCACGGAAGCACTAGTCTCCTTAAAATCAATTCCCTCGCGTTGTTGGAAGCCCTTACAAAAAAGCTTCGCCTTGTAATTATTTATTTCACCCGAACCTCGAATTTTGGTCTTAAAGTCCTATTTTGTATCAATCGCCTTTTTCCCCGCAGGTTGTTTTACCTCCTCAAAATTTGGATTATCAACCACCGATTTAAATTCTTTCTCCCACACCAGTTTCCACTTACTCTCCCAATGAATCAAAGTCACCGTCCCAATCCGCGTCACAATACCCAACACACTCCAAAGAATTTTTGTCAGAGGTAATTAGAAGTCCAAGATCAATCGTACCAACTAAATATCGAAAAATACGTTGTACGGCCTCAAAATGCGCCTTCTTTGGCTCGTGACAATAACAACTCGCGATGGAAACCCCGACCAAAATATCCGGACGGGTACTTGTTGTAATTTATAAATCTTTATTTATAATAAATAGGGGTAAAAATAACTTAGAATATTTTTCTAAGTAGTCTACTGTAATACTTACCTTAATTAGCATTACAGTAGAAAAAAGTACAGTAGAGTGTATTGTACTTTTACTAAGACACGTGTCGGCAAAAGAACGTTACAAGTTTTTCGGAGTGGCGCCGACAGTGAACCACACCCGTCACGCAGTTGACGATTTGATTCACGAATCGGACGAACGGGATCTGAACCGAGTATTCCAGAAATATATGGTACAATTCGACGGTACCATCGTCAATTTAATTTGTTCCAACGGACGGGATTCACTTGGGACCACAAGCGTGATTCACGAGGGACCACAAGCGTGATTCAAATGGGACTACAAGTGAAGAAGCACTCAGATGCTTCGTACTACACGACCACAATCGGGTGGACTTTAGCAACTATCATTGACTAAGCATTTGGAACATTTTGTGTACGGTTCAATATCTGGAAATATCTGAATAACATTGTTTTGTAGTTTAGTGTAGTAAAAAATAGTGTTACATTAATCAGGTTTTTAGAAAGTAATAATTCGGGTTTTGAGGTATACTGACGTACAAGTAGGATGCTTTGTCGTCACTCAAGATAATAACTGTAGTAACGGTTACCCAAACTAGTATAGATCAGTAGATACACACAGTAAGTATATAACTTAGGACTTAGCCAATTTTGTAGCATGCAGTATTGGGAATATGACTTTCTAAGGGCAGTTTTTGGGAAACCTCCAAACATCATATCTTAGGGTTTACTGGGTCATTTGAGCTACAATTTTGGGAATTGTCATTTTAGTGTATTGTTTATCACTGTGGCAAATTTGAGACATATTGGCTATCTGAGTCATACTTTGGGTCAGTTCATAGTTGGCTGTTGAGTAGGTACTTTGATAGTTTCAAATGTTTTTCATGTCTACTTCCACTACTACTGTTGGTTTTCCTCCTGCAACGGTGGTTGTAGAACAACAGGTTATGGGCCTTTCGTCAAGAATTCCTATCTTTAATGGCCAAAAGTATGCTTACTGGGCGGCGATGGTTGAATCGTGGTTTGAAACTACTGACTTATTGGGGTCTTGCATGGCTCCCTTGATGAAACAGATCCATGATGAGGGAAAAAGATTTCAATGGAAGGAACAATCTAGCTCTTTGTATTTCAGAAAATTTGGTCATGTCTTCACTGAAAATGAAGTAGGCGAGTGAGATTTGGACATCACTTAAATCGGCTCTTGAGAAAGCGAATGTTTAAGAGGAGCTGCTGGTGGCTCGAAAAATTTGGGGATACAAATACTCGGGGGGAACTATGGTCGAGTATTGTGACAATTTTCGTGCCCTCATTGATGCTCACTCTTCTGCTGAGGGGTCATTTCCTGAGTTTCAACAAGCAACTTTGCTTATTAAAGGTCTCCCTAGTAGCATGAAGGGTGTGTCTGTGCAATTAAAGAGTCATGATAAAGCTAGCTGGTCATTTCAGTTAGCGTATGATCTTATATTAGAGGAAGAGACTCATACTAAGCTCTTTAAAGGAGAAGGAATAGTTGAAGCATTTGCCACAGACTTTGACAAAAGAAATAAGATTAATCAGAACAAGAGTCAATTCAACCAAAATCAGAATCAGTTTAATCAGAGACCGAATAGAACATCTACTACTACTTGTTTTTATTCTTCTGAGAAGGGTCATGGATACAGGTACATTCCTAAACTGAAGAAGGCTAATGAAACAGGTTTATACAGGCCAAGTTGGCACCAAAGCCAGTATCACAAAGGCTTTTATAGAAATCCTTCTCGTGGAAATGCTCTTTTCTCAACTTCTGCAACTATTGCAAATGAGTCTCTAAGCTTCAATGAGCAAGAGGAGGCGGAGATATTTGCTATGGCGGCTGCAATGGAGGGTCCAAAAGATGCAAGATGGATCATGGACACGGGAGCGTATGCCCATATGTGTTGGGAGAAAGCGGCTTCTACAAATCTGTAGCAAACATCTCCAAGGAGTATCTACTATGCTTGTGGCATGAGTGTTCAAACCTCAGCCCAGGGTAATGTATCTTTGATGGTAGATGTGGGGGGAAAGTCGGTAGAGAGAACCCTTAACAATGTTTTGTATGTTCCAGAATTTAAGAAAATCTATTTTCTACATCGTTAGTGGAGAGCAAAGGCTTTGAAGTTGTTCTGAAAGGACGGAGACAGGTTGTTAGCAAGAAAGGGAAAGTAGCAGTAACAGGAAGTAGAGATGCTAGCAAAATGTATCGGATGGACATGGCTGAATATAAAGAAAATGATGTTCTCTACTCCACTGTCCTCTTTGACGATGAGTTGTGGCATAAGAGATTAGGACATATGAATTATAATAGTCTTAAGAAAATGGTGAATTCGGGAAAAAGTCGAGGGAGTTTCTCTCAATTCTCATCCTATAAAATCATGTGATGGTTGTTCACTTGGCAAGATTCACAAATTGCCATTTCCAAAGGAAACATACCACAGATCAGAGAAAGTTCTGCAGCTAATACACTCCGTTGTTCTTTGTCTTTCACAAGTGGCTTCAGCTGGAGGCGTCCACTATATTGTTACATTCACATATGACTACTCGAGGTACACTGAAGTCTACTTCATGCAACATAAGAGTGAAGTTTTCACTCACTTCAAACACTACAAAACATGGACGGAAAAGCTTCATAGAGTTCCAATTTTGCGTTGAGATCGGACAATGGGGGAGAATACACATCAAAGGAATTCGAAGAATTTCTCATTCAAGAAGGTATTAGTCACAATCTTACTGTTCCATATACACCAGAACATAATGGTGTTTCTGAAAGATTAAATAGGACAGTGACAGAGAGTGCTCGGTCCATGCTTGCAAAAAAAGGGCTAGATTTGAAATTCTGGGCTAAAGCACTGAATTGTGCTGTTTATATTAAGAACAGAATTGCTTCTAGATTTGTTAGCACCAGACTTTATGAGCTTTAGACAGGAGAGAAACCTGAAGTTAGCCAATTTAAAATCTTTGGCAGCAAGTGTTTTATTCTAGATACTTCACAGGGTAGATAGAAAATGGAGGCTAAGGGCTTACCAAGAATTTTCATGGGGTATGATGATAATGCAAAAGTATATAGAATTTTTGTATTTGAGAAACAAAAAGTGATTATTTCTAGGAATATCCAAATTAAAGATGAACACGATTCGGTTGACCTTTTTAGAGTGTTAGATCAACCGGCAAAAGAAAAGCAAGAATATGTCATTTTTCACCAACGTAGAAGTCACTTCCACCCAAGTAGACACCTCTCTTCGTTCCTCTGTGCCTTTACAGGATGCTTCACCACAAGCTACGCCTCAGGTGGAAGGAACTACTACAGACTTTATTGCAGATGAAGTACGGTTCAAACTAAAGCAATACAAGAGGTTGCCAGATCCCAAACTCAAAATTTATAGGGAGGATCACACACGTCTCAAGCCAGCCTACCTCGCTGTTTCTGCAGCTAAGAGGAGCCCTAACGTCCAAGATACCTTCCATCACTTGGAGAAATCGGTGGATGGAGAGGCTTAAATGTCGAAGTCCATGAGGCACCAGACATAGGGTCAGGGTCTTCCCAGGACATCATCTCACCAAATGGGTATTCAAGGTGAAGCTGTAGAAGTTAATGGTACATTTTTAGTATTTTCTAGGTCTAAATAGAAATATAGAAAGAAGCCGAGGCAGTCTACCTCTAACTTCTCTCTTCAACTCTCAAACTTGTCGCAGTCACTGAGAAATTGGAGAGGGAGCTAGAGCCATGGCTACCTAGGCTATCTAGAGGTTTACGGGAAATTTATATTAGTTAGGGGTTTATTTATCTAAAAGGAATGTGCCGGCCACAAGATTTGATCTTTGTACCTACCGGTCGGCAGACACTGGATAGCCGGTAGCCTTAGCTGTTAAGTCTAAGAACTAGTGTTGCATAGTATATAGTTTGATATTTATTTAAACATGTATACGTAGGATAAATCATTTAACTGTAATTGTTTACGGGATACATAGATGCGATATTGTATAAAGTACGGATTACGATACGGGCAAGAAATCAATGCCCCGCATTTATTTCTTTAGTGAAACAAATACCGCGCGTGTATTTATTACGGCTACGATTAAATCCGAATTTAATCGGACGGCCGGAATTAGCGCCGAGATCGCGGAAGAAGATTTCGGCGGTTTGTGACCATCGCCACATCAGATGACACGTGGCGAAATTACATTGGATCGTGGAATCTTCGGAGATTATGGCACCGAATCCGGATATAACATGTGTCGACATTTAGGCCAGGTCGTACAATGTTCGTACATAAAGTACACCGAGAGCTGTACTTTTGCGTACAGAAATGTAACCTGATTGGTTTCGTACATCAGTAGATAGAGTCTGTGAGAGAGATAGGACTTAGAAATATTAGGAGATAGGACCCTCTCTCCCAGAGAGCTTCTGTACAAAAGGTCAACTTTGACCCTCCATAACTTACTGCTCAGGGGAGCAAATTCAGAGATTCTTTTTGCTATAGACTCAGGGGAGTCTTGCCTTCACAGGGGTGCAGGTGGTCAGAGTTTTTGTCTGCCAAGGAGGCAGTTGTTTTCGCTGAAACACAAAGGGGTCAGAGTTATCCTAGAGGCTTCTTGGAAGCTGTCCACTCTGAGGACTTATGGAGGTCTCAGAGTTTCAGGTTATGGGCCCACCCTCTAGGGTACCAATCTTTAATGGAACTGGCTTCATATACTGGGAAAGTATGATGATAGAAGCTCTCTGCGAAAAAAGGTTTTAGGGGATAGTGGGTGGACGGTTGGGGCGTCCATTAAGTCTTGGAATTCCTCCAGGGTTTGGAGGAACCAGATTCACCAAAAAAGAGGATCCACCTTCAACGGAGGAAACAAAAGAAGGAGAGGTGGTAGAAAAAGGAAAGGAGAAGAAGGCGACCACACCAATAGCAACTGGTTCGGCATTCATGTCACCTATTCCAAGGAACGAGGAGAATGATTCTGAAACCTGGGACTTAAACAATATGGCGGCAAATCACTTCATCCTACGCCATCTCACTCAAGGACTTGCATGTCCCCATTTGCAGGTAGAAAGGGCATCCGATCTTTGGATGGGTATCATAGAGATGTACCGAAATGGTACGATTCAGCGACAACAGTTGGTTGATCAGAATGTTAAGGAGTATGTATACAAAAGGGTGAAGATGTTGGATTTTTGCAATGAGCTTGCTACACTCTTCATGGAGCTAGAGAGTGCGGGAAAAGTTTTTAGTGAAAAAGAAAAGGCTAACTGTTTACTGATGAAGTTACCCGATGAGTTCGAAAACATAGTCAACCGTGTGTAGGACTTGCCGGACTCAAGGTGGATATGGGACTCAGTGGTAGGGATGACTCTCGTTCGGGAGAATACGATTGAGATCTGAAGGGAAAAAAGAGTGGCCAAGCCTTGGCAACTGCGACCGATTGGAGGAACAAGGATTCTCGGAAACCGGTCGGAAACTATGGGGGGAGGGAGCAGAAAAATCAGACCGAAGAGTTTGGACCAAGGGCTCCCAAAGGTTTATGTCATTTTTGTAAGAAACCTGGGCACTATATAGCAGAGTGCACTAAGATAACCGAGCTTCAATTAAAGGAGGGGCAGACTGGTGGTACCCCGAGAGGAAAGAAAAAGTCCCTTGTGACACAGGTACATGAGGCGAAATCTGAGGACGAGGACGATGAGCTCCTTTTGGATGATGAGTTGGAGGCGAAAAACGAGGTCGAAATTCCACGAAGGCAGAAATGTGCTTACGGTGGATTGAAAGGTGAAGCAGGCTGGATTGTAGATTCTGGTGCCTCCATGCATATGTGTAAGGATAGGCACCTGTTCACTAAGATAAGAAATATTCCCACCGTAGAGATAGAGTACGGGGATGGGAGGATAGTCACCACAACTCTTGTAGGATCGGTAGATTTGAAAGTGTTAGTAGAAGGAAAGACATCCATAGTAACATTCTCCGATGTATTGTTTATTCCGGAGCTGAACAAAAACCTCATCTCTACATCCGTATTAGATGATAAGGGTTTTTTTACTAGCACTAGGGAAGGAGTCTTTACTGCTAGTTTTGAGGAGGATGTCTATTTCATTGCTGAGAAAGGTAGCCATGGGATGTTTTGGGTGATTTTAAGTAATGAAACGAAGAAACTTTATTATGTTAGTGTTCATGATATTATGATGTGGCATAAGAGGCTTAGTCATGTGAATCTAGATAAATTAAGAGAGATGAAAAAGATGGGAGTGGTGGAAGGGATTAAGTTCAGTGAGAGTGATGATATAAGTGATTGTAGTGGATGTGCTCAAGGTAAAGCACACAGATTACCCTTTCCTAAGTCAGCCACCTATAAGGGAGAAAAAATTCTAGATCTAGTACACACAGATATTTGGGGACCGGCTAAAGTGCCCTCACCGGGGGGGAAGAGATTTATGATGACTATCACTGATGATTGGTCTCGGTATTCCCGAGTGTATTTTTTGCAAAACAAGTTTAAAGCTCAGGATTGTTTTAGACAACATAAAACATGGAGCGAAAAACTCCATGAAACTCCAATCAAGAGAATACGGAGTGACAATGGTGGAGAGTATACTTCTAACCAGTTTGAGGATTTTTTGAGGGAAGATGGGGTCCAACACCAAAAGACAGTCCCAGAAAACCCAGAACAGAATGGGGTAGCTGAAAGGTTAATTAGAACATTAAGTGATTGTGCTAAAAGTATGTTGTCAGATAAGAAGATAGGAAAAAGGTTTTGGGTAGAACCAATGAACTGTGCTAATTACCTCAAAAATAGAGTTCTTACTTCAGTTATAAAAGATCAAACACCTTATGAGAGATGAACAGGTTGGAAACCAGACATATCTCACTTAAAGGTTTTCGGCAGTCAAGTATTCAGTCTAGATACTGATTGGTCCAATTGGAAGCTAGATCCTAAAGGAAAACCGGGATACTTATTAGGATATGATGAAGATGTTAAAGGATATAGAGTTTATGATCTAAAAAGGGAAGATATAATCTTAGTAAAGCATCTAGTAGTTATGGATGAAGGAAAGTCTGTGGATCCCTTCAAATATACGAAGTCAGTAAAAATCAGATTTGAGTCAGAAAATTCCGATGACTTTGAGCTTCCTAACGATCCAGGTTTTAAAGAAGATGACATTCTTGCAGGTACAAATCAGACCGAAAAGGACTTGGCTGTGGAAACTCCAGTGACAACTCTACTCGAAGCGGAAGACGTGGTGGAAATTGATTCGGAATCAAGGAATAGGGGAGAAGCCGAGATTGTTTGAAAGAATCCACGAGAACCATCTATTCCTGCCTCAGATTTTGAGGGGGGGAGGAGAAGTAGCAAAAGATTGCAAGAAAAACAAATTAATAACAAGGTAACAAAACTATCTCATCAAGATGAACCTTAGACTTATGGAGAGGCGATGACTTGTCCAGAAAGAAACCGGTGGAAGATAGCCATCAATGAGGAGATGGCCTCAATTATGGCAGCCGATACTTGGGAGCTGGTGGATTGTCCACCTAACCAAAAACCAATCGGTTGTAAGTGGGTTTTCAAATTAAAACTGAACCCAGATAACACAATCGAGCGCTATAAGGCCTGATTAGTGGCAAAGGGATTTACTCAAAAGGAAGGAATTGACTACGAGGAAACCTTTGCCCTGGTGGTCAGATTTCCCTCCGTCCGCATACTTCTCAGTTTAGCAGCGGCGAAAGACATGGAAGTGCATCAGATGGACATCAAGACAACCTTTTTGCATGGAGAATTGGAAGAGGAGATCTTCATGCGACAACCCAAAGGTTTTGTGGAGGAAGGAGAGGAGAGTAAGGTATGCCGGCTGATTAAATCTCTTTATGGTTTGAAACATGCACCTCGACAATGGAATAAGAAGCTTGATGAGTTTCTTACCGGTCTGGGATATATTCGGATCAGCTCACATCACTCAATCTATGTTTTTGAAGATGAGGAAGGTTTTATATTTATTGCAATTTATGTTGATGATTTGCTTGTTTTAAGTAAATCAATGGAAAAATTTAATAAACTGAAAACTGATCTTAAGGGGAGATTGACATGAAGGATATGGGGGAAGCAAAATATATTTTGGGAATTCAAGTAGAGAGAGACCGAAAACGAAAAATTATAAGACTGACTCAAAAGGAAGCAATAGGGAACATGGTTGAAAATTTTTTGTACAACTCCAATGGAGTTGAAGAGGGGAAGTGAGGGGAGTGAGGAAGAAGGAGTCATAGTCTTAGACGAGGAATTATCTCCTGAAGAACAAAAGTTCATGCAGAATATTAATTAAAGGCAAGTAGTGGGAAGTCTGATCTATTTTATGAATTGTACCCGGCCGGATTTAGCTGCGGCTGTAGGAGTGCTGAGTAGAAGTCTAAATGCTCCCACTAAGAAGGATTGGGAGGCAGCTAAGAGAGTCCTTAGATATTTGATAGGAACTAGGGATCTATGGTTGCATTTGGGTGGGGGGAATACTGACATCACTACTTGGAGTGATGCCAGTTATGGTGATGCTCCGATGAGGAGATGCACTTCTGGATATGGATTATATGTGGGTGATCGGGCTTGCTGTTGGAGTAGCAAACAGCAAAAAGTTATTGCTCATTTCACCATGGAGGCTGAGTATATGGCATCTTGCTCTGCTGTAAAAGAATTGATGTGGGTCAAGTCTTTGCTTGGTGAGTTTGGTCACCTTAAGAGTGGTGTGCAGAATTTTGTTTGTGATAATCAGGCAGGAATCGCTATTTCTGCCAATCCTAAACATCATTTTAAAGCCAAACACATGGACATCAGACTCAAATTTGTTAGAGAGAAAGTAGAAAACAAAATAATCAGTTTAGAGTACAGACCAGATAGTGAGATGGTAGCAGATATGATGAACAAACCTGTGCCTTAGTTATGGTAGCAGATATGATGAACAAACCTGTGCCTTCCCCTAAACTAATTTTTTGCAGGGAGAAGTGCGGTCTGAAATTAAAGATTGACTAAAAAATAAAGGGAGTGTAGAAATTAATGGTCCGTTTTTAGTATTTTCTAGGTCTAAATAGAAATATAGAAAGAAGCCGAGGCAGTCTACCTCTAACTTCTCTCTCCAACATTGAAACTTGTCGCAGTCACTGAGAAATTGGAGAGGGAGCTAGAGCCATGGCTACCTAGGCTATCCAAAGGTTTACGGGAAATTTATATTAGTTAGGGGTTTATTTTATCTAAAAGGTATGTGACAGCCACAGGATTTGATCCCTGTACCTAGGCGATGGTCACAAACCGCCGAAATCTTCTTTCGCGATCTCGGTGCTAATTCCGACCGTCCGATTAAATTCGGATTTAATCGTAGCCGTAATAAATACATGCGCGGTATTTGTTTCACTAAAGAAATAAATGCGCGGTATTGATTTTTTGCCCGTAGCGTAATCCGTCCTTTATACATTACCGGATCTATGTATCCCGTAAACAATTACAGTTAAATGATTTATCCTACGTATACATTTTTAAATAAATATCAAACTATATACTATGTAACACTAGTTCTTAGACTTAACGGCTAAGGCTACCGGCTATGCACTGTCTGCCGGCCGGTAGGTACATGGATCAAATCCTGTGGCCGGCACATACCTTTTAGATAAAATATATCCCTAACCAATATAAATTTCCCGTAAACCTTTGGATAGCCTAGGTAGCCATGGCTCTAGCTCCCTCTCCAATTTCTCAGTGACTGCGACAAGTTTGAGAGTTGGAGAGAGAAGTTAGAGGTAGACTGCCTCGGCTTCTTTCTATATTTCTATTTAGACCTAGAAAATACTAATAATGGACCATTAATTTCTACAAAGCTAGACCCGGAAAAAAACATCGAAAGGTATAAGGCCAGGCTAGTGGCCAAGGGGTATAATAAAAAAAAATGTAAAGACTTTGAGTAAACCTTCTCTCTAGTTGTCAGATTTCCCACTGTCAAAATTTTGCTAAGTCTAGCGGCCATAGAGAATATGGAAATAAAACAAATGGATGTTAAGACTGCTTTTTTGCATGAAGAGTTAGAAGAAACCATTTATATGAAAGAACCTGAAATGTACGTTGAAAAGGGAAAGGAAGAATTAGTGTGTAAATTGATGAAATCTTTGTATGGTCTAAAAGAAGACTCGCGTTTGTGGAATTTGAAGTTAGATGAGTTTTTGACTGGGCTGGGATTTAAGAGAATAAGCTCAGATCATTCTGTATATGTCTTACAAGGGGAGGATGGGATACTATACATTGCTGTATATGTGGATGACTTATTATTAATAAGTAAGTTAATCGATGAAATAAACCGCATTAAATCGGCTTTAAGGTCTAGGTTCGAGATGAAGGACCTTGGTGAGCCAAGCATATTTTAGGAATACAGGTAGAAAAAGACAGAAACAAAAGGTTGATTATGTTAACTCAGAAACAAGCAATAGGTAACATGTTGGAAAGATTTGAAATGAAAGATGTAAAGGGATCTATACCTCCCATAGAATTTATGAAAAAATTGGAAAGATGGGATTCACACTCAAGCATTATAGTGTGTGAGAGTCTAGAGTCAGGGGAGGAGGAGTTTATGCCTTCAAAGCCATAAAGACAGGTAGTTGGAAGTCTTATATATTTTATGAACTGTACGAGACCTGATATTGCAGCAGCTATTTGGGTCTTGAGTAGAAGTTTGCAGAATCCTAAAATGGCAGACTGGGAAGCAGCAAAAAGGGTGCTGAGATATCTTGCAGGTACTCAAAATCTCAAGCTTGTACTCGGAGGAGGAGAGGTGAAATTACAGACGTGGAGCGATGCTAGCTATAGAGACATGCCAAGCCGGAAATCTACGACCGACTTTGTTTTGAAGATTGGAGACAAAACTTGCTGTTGGAGTAGCAAATTACAAAAGGTTACAGCTCAATCCACAATGGAGTCAGAATATATGCTGCATGGAGTCAGAATATATGGCAGCAACTTTCGCCCTTAAGGAGCACCTATGGGTCATGTCCGTTTTACAAGAACTTGGGTATATGCAAACTTGTCCTCAAGCTATCTAGTGTGACAACCAGGCAGCCATTGCAATTGCCTCTAACCCCAGCCATCACTTTAAGAGCAAACACATGGATGTAAGACTTCACTTTGTTAGAGAAAAAGTACTTGCAAAAGTCTTTAAGTTATGCTATTTACCGGACGAGAAAATGGTAGCTGACATGTTAACAAAAGCCCTACCTGCTCCTGAGTTACAATTTTGCAGAGATGCTGTTGAACTAAGTGAGTAACTGAGTCTAAATATTTAGGGGAGTGTTATATTTTATAAATCTTTATTTTCAGTAAATAGGGGTAAAAATAACTTATAATATTTTTCAAACTAGTCTATTGTAATACTTACCTTAATTAGCATTACAGTGGCAAAAAGTACGAGAATGTATTGTACTTTTACTGGGAAACGTGTCGGCAACAGAACGTATGCAGGTTTTTTGGAGTGGTGCCGATAGTCAACCACACTCGTCACGCAGTTGACGATTTGATTCACAAGATCAGACAAAAGGGATCTGAACCGAGTATTCCGGAAATATATGGTACAATTCGACGGTACCATCGTCAATTTAATTTGTTCCAACGGACGCGATTCACCTGGGACCACAAACGTGATTCACGAGGGACCACAAGCGTGATTCGCGTGGGACCATAAGTGACGAAGCACTCAAGTGCTTCGTACTACACGACCACATTCGGCTGGACTTTAGCGACTGACGTTGACTAAGCATTCGGAACGTTTTGTGTACGATTTGAACGTTTTGTGTACGGTTCAATATCTAGAAATATCTGAATAACATTGTTTTGTAGTTTAGTGTAATAAAAAATAGTGTGCCATTAATCAGGTTTTTAGAAAGTAATAATTAGGGTTTTAAGGTATAATGACGTAGAGGTAGGATGCTTTGTCGTGAGTCAGGATAATAACCGTAGTAGCGGTTACCAAAATTAGTATAGATCAGTAGATACACATTGTAAATATATAACTTAGGACTTAGCCAATTTTGTAGCATCCAATATTGGGAATATGACTTTCTAAGGGCAGTTTTTGGGAAACTTCCAGACCTCATATCTTATGGTTTATAAGGTCATTTGAGCTGTAATTTTGGTTGTTGTCAGTTTAATGTACTGATTATCAATGTGGCAAATTTGAGGCATATTTGCTATCTGAGTCATATTTTGTGTCAGTTCAAAGTTGGTTGTTGAGTAGGTACTTTGATAGTTTCTGTTGTTTTTCATGTCTACTTCCACTACTACTGTTGGTCCTCCTCCTACAACGGTGGTTGTAGAACAATAGTACCAACGCTAAGGAACATAAAGGAACCAATTGCTCTCGATATGGTACGTCGACATAATCTTCTTCCTCAAACTTGCGAATGTGTAAATTTGCATCCAACGGCGTAGAAAGCGGTTTAGCTTCAGTCATACCAAATCTCTCAAAAAATTTCTTACAATATTGAATTTGACTCAATTTTATGTTCCCCTCTTTGTCGCGTATTACTTCAATTCCCAAAATATAGCGTACCTCTCCAAGATCTGTCACTTTGAAATGTAATCCAAGGTAACGTTTGAACTCATTAATGCGCTCCATCTTGTCGTATGCCATCCAAAAACCATCCACATAAACAGAAAAGATAATTTGGTCAACTCCTTCACCTTTCATGTAAATTCCAGAATCGGACGTAGTCCGTACGAATCCGAATTTCAATTGTATTTGATAAAGTCTCAAATACCACGTGCGTGGCGCCTGTTTCAAATCATATAAGGACTTTCGCAAACGCCATACATTTATTTCTTGCAAAGGAGACACCCCTTCCGGTACCTTCATATATACCTCTCCCTCCAACTCATCATTTAAAAATGCGGTTTCCACATCCATTTGATGGACGTGCTTTTTCCCCATCGCTGCAAGTGCAATAATTATTCGTAGTGAGTCGAATTTAACCACGGAAGCATAAGTCTCCTTAAAATCAATTCCCTCACGTTGTTGGAAGCCCTTACAAAAAAGCTTGGCGTTGTACCTAATTATTTCACCTGAAGCTCCAATTTTTTTCTTAAAGACCCACTTTGCATCAATCGCCTTTTTCCCCTCAGGTTGTTTTACCTCAAAATTTGGATTATCAACCACCGATTTTAATTCTTTATCCCACGCCAAATTCCACTTACTCTCCTAACTGACCGACCTCCTAGCATCGACATAAGATTGAGGGTCGTTGGTCATATTTTCTGTAAGTGATTGTTTTAAAAGAAACTTCGTCTTCTTATCATCGGAAAGAAAAAATGGTGTATTCTCCTTTTTTCGATCGTAAGTGAGTTTCTCCAATTTCTTCACCTTTGTACTCCCATAGTTCCTCCTAATAACTTGCTCCTCCTCCTTATCCTCTTTCTCTTCCTCAGATTCAATTTCAATTTCGTTCTCACTTGGTTTAGATTTTGATTTAGAGCTTTGAGATTTCCGAATGTTCAAAGGCACTCGAGAATCCAAAGATCCCTTGCTTTTTCTTTCAAATTCAATTTCAACTGATTTCCCCAATTTTTTTTTCAGAGTTTTCACATTTTGTTCCTCATCGGATTTCGAATCTCCATGGACGAAAAATTCTCAATTCACTCTCCTCATAAAAATCCAAATTTTCTTTAAATTTCCCAACGGAGTTCATGGCGGATTTGAGATCCTCATGAAAATCCACATTCCGAGATTCCTCCACGGTGTGACGAGCCGGATCATATACTCTGTATAAATTCCCTTTTGCACTATATCCAATAAAAATTCTCGGCCAACACCTTGGTGCAAATTTTTCCTTCCTCTTAATTGATTCCACATAAACCGTAACATGACATCCCCAAATCCTCAAATGATGAACCGTGGGCTTTCTTCCACTCCACAATTCTTTTGGTGTTGAACTACCGGTAACCAAAGTGAGTCTTCTGTTACAATGTAATTAGCCGTAAGAATCGCATCTCCTCACAAAAATATCTCTCGTCCGAAGCGATGAACCATCGCACGGACCACTTCTTGTAAGGTACGATTCTTCCTCTCGCCCACTCCATTTGACTCCGGAGAATAAGGCGCCGTGAATTGATGCCTTATCCCCCACTCTTTACAATACCCCTCAAAACAACAAACTCCCCTCCATTATCTGACCGAATGGACTTAAACTTCTAATCAATTTGGCTCTAGGCCATTACATACCTTTCTTTAAATTTTTCAAATGCATCCAATTTCTTTTTCTATAAATGCACCCATGACTTCCGGGAGAAGTCATCAACAATCAACAAAGTATACTTATAACCTTCAATTGTCTCGAGTTTAATATGTCCACAAATATCGATTTGAACAACCAACAAAGGATTTTGAGCTCGATGTTTGATGTTTTTATCCGGATGGGATTTCTGAATTTGACGTCCTTTGCTACATCCTCCGCATCCGTTCATCTTCTCACCGGATGAGAGGTCCAAACCCCTCATCGAAGAATGACGAATCATTTTCTTCAAACTCACCTCAGATGTGTGACTTATCCAATGATGCCATAAGGTAAGATCACCTTTCAACTCCGAAATTTGATGTGAAATTCCCTCGGTGGGAACTTTAGATTTTGGCCTCCTCCATAAGAACCGACTATTGTTCGCATCCGTTACAACCCCTTCTCCAATAACATTCCCTTTCTCATTCCAAATCTCAATAGATTGACCACGTCTCGCAAGTAAGCTTCCGGCACTCTTTTGGATTTGTGGAACGCTTAACAAATTGGCCAAACCGTCCAGAATGTAAAGAGTATTTTGAAGACGATACTCCATCGAATTCTCTTTCCCATCATTATCCCATGAAAGGAGATCAAGCCGAACCGTGCCAACCGTTCCAACCGAAATGACATATACGTGTCGTCACACAAAAACACCTGCTCGCAAAATCTGAGATACGCGCACAAAAACATAAAGTGACGCGAAACGAAAAAGTACATTTTGTTCGCGGATAACAAAAGCGAAACAACGTTGTACATTTTTTATGACGAATATACTTCGTAACAAATAACGCTAGTATGTGGCACAAAATATCGCAAAACGACAATAAACCAACAATTAGTACAAACTAAGAATTGTACTATTACGAGAATACAAACTAATAATTGTGTTATCACTAATTATACAAACATATAGATGTACTAATACTAATTATACATTACTCAAACTTGGACTACTACTAATTATACATTACTAATAATTGTACTAACACTAATTATACACACTAATAACTAATTATACAAACTAATAACTGTACTAACACTAATTATTCATTCGAATAATTTATTCGAACAACTGTACTACCACTAATTATAAAAACTAGAAATTATACTAATACTAATTATATATACTGATAAGCATACCAGTACTAGTTATACATACAATAAACTGTGCTAATACTGATTACACAAGCTAATTACTGTACTAATACTGATTCTACATACTAATAACTGTATTTATACTAATTATAGAGACCAAAAACCGAGTTAATACTAATAATACAGATGAGTAACCGTAGAAGTAATTATTATATAATGATTGTCTTGATACTAATTATACGTAACTAAAAATTGTCCTAATACTAATTATACAGTACTAGAGGTGCGCTAATACTAATTATATAGACTAATAACTGTTTTCACGCTAATTATACAAACTAAAATTTGTTAAGACTAATTATACAAACTAATAATTGTTCTAATACTAATTATACAAACACTAATTATTTAGAGTAATAACTGTGTTAAAACTTGATATATCCGTATCCAAGGTATCAAAGCATTGGCGCCGTAAGTAGACATCATCTCCCACACGGTAAGGCTTCTCCTAGGGTCGGTAGTTGCTGCTGCGTGCTGTGGCAAAGCTCAAAGTATCTCGGTCGTGGGCGATTGCAAGCTGTCAAAAACCATCGGCATCTCTCGGGCAAAAAGCAGTACCCGGTTAGTAAGTTCTTCAAGAAATACCTTGTCAGACACTAAAGGAAGCGGAAGGCTTGCAACTTTCTAGATATTCCTACCCAATAAGGGTTGACGCCTAAAAAAGACATAATATGGACTGAAATTAGCAAAGCTAGCATGTACAGACATTCGATATCCCATGGTGATGTAACGGAGGGACTCATCCCATATTGTAATATGTTTCTCCAAGCAATGCTTACGTAATGTTTGCTTGAAGGTCTGAGTTGCTCGTTCCGCCAATCCAACGGCATGTGGATGATCTCGGCTGGTTTGACGTTGGTTTATGAGCGCGTCATCTAACATTTCTTTGATTTCTCCAAGGAGTTGAGTCCTTTGATCAGTGAGAACTTCAGCTGGAGCTCCGTATCTCATAAAGACATGTTCTTTAAAAGCGGCGCTGGTGAGCTTTGCAGTTTTATGAGGTAACGCCACTACTTCAACCCATTTGCTAAAATTTTCAATCATGATTAATATATATTGTTTTCCCCTCCGAGATATTGGGAAAGGACCGGCCAAATTGCACGACCATCGATAAAATAACCCTTTGATGGGTTGTGGTTGGAGGGTAGTCTGTCCGTTGCTAAAAGAGGACGCTGACAATCATATAATGCACACTTGCGCAATATTGATGCCACATCAGATTGCATCCCAAACCACAACTAGCGTGCTTGCAACATGCTTAAAGTGTGATTGGTCCCATAGTGACCAAGCTCGGTGTGATTTTTTTCTAGCAGGGATAGGCGCTCGGTCGGACGAGGCAAGTGTTTATGAATACTGTATGCTAACAATCTAACTAGAGGTCCACCTAACCAAAGATAATTTTTAGCTCTTTTCTTTACTCTTTCCTCCTCCTCAAATGTAGTGCCCAGTCGAAAAGTTTGTGAGGAGAGGAAAAGAATTAGTGCTCGGCCCCGCCATGGATCTGGGGCAAAACGGGGGTTGGGCAGCGAGGCTAAGGAATATGTAATATAAAACCCTGCCGACATTCTCGCTATATCATCGTCATCGAAGTTCTGTCGGACCTCGTTGTCTGTGGTCTATGGCAAAGGATTCCGTGAAATGCTGTTTGCATTCAGACTAAGTAACCCTAAGGGGTAAATCATTTCCACATCGTATTCTTGTAAAATTAATGCCCATCGTGCTAATTTCTCGACAATTTATTGTTTGTCATTAGCCAATGTAAAGGTTGATGGTCGGTTAGAAGGGTAAACGTTTTCCGTAAAGTTAGTGACGAAAGTGTACAATACCCCAAACTACCGCCAGAAATTACTTTTATAGCTAGTGTAGTTACACTCCGCACGATTATTCTTTTTGCTTGCATAAGCGACCACATATTCTTTTCCTGTTAGTTCTCGTTGAGTGAAGATGGTCGCTATGTCAGGCTTTCCAAAGTTTGTTTGTAGGCAGGAAGATAATTTGTGATTAGGGAGTCGGAGAATTGGAGCACTAGAGAGGGCATCTTTCAACTTCTGAAAAGCTAAAATCTGATCAGGTCCCCATACAAAGGGAACTTCTTTTTTAAGCAGGTCGTTCAGTGGTGAAGCATCAGTGATGAAAATAGGGACAAACATGCGATAATAATTAGCTAATCCTAGGAAGGCTTGAAGACTTCTGAGATCAACGGAGGTTGAGATCAACGGAGGTTGGCAGTTTGCTAATAGCCTCGGTTTTTGCTTCAAGTGGTGTGATTCCCTTGGGAGAAATGAAATGTCCAAGGTAAGGTACACCCTCTGACCAGAAAGAACACTTAGCTGGATGACATTTTAATCCGACCTTTTTCAGTTCAGTTACGACCCATTCAATATGAGTTGCGTGATCTTCAATTATGGCAGAGGCGATAATCAAATCATCGATATAACATCGTGCAAACTTGCAACCACCTAAAATTGAATCCATTACTTTTTGGAAAACTGTTGGGGCGTTCTTAAGTCCAAAACGCATCACGGACCATTCCCAAAGACCATCTCTACTCGAAAAGACGGTTTTATGCCTATCTTTCTCCTCTATTTCAATCGGGTTAAAACCTTGTCTTAAATCAAGAATACTTAAATATTTAGCGCCTCCCACATGATCAAATATTTCCTCGGCCAATGGCATCGGATGGCGGTCTTCTATGGTTCTAGAGTGGAGTTCACGGTAATCGCCAGACATTCGACGGTCGATTAAATTTCCCTCAACATAATTTTTTGAGGCATGAAAGTGGGTGCTCCAAAAATAGAGTTCGATTGATAATTGAGGCCAACTTCCTCAAATTAAGCGCAACGTTGATCCACTAACTCCCATTCTGTTTTCGATAAGCGGTGCTTTGGCTTAAAAACGAACCATCCTCTTCGAGATTTATAGACATTTTGTAAGTTCTATGGCAACAAAGATCAGTCATAGAGAATGCAAAAACACCAATATTCCGGAGAAGGACTTTGTTTAGTAAATCATGTTCAAATTGAGAGAGATTGGCCCCAAATTTCCCTTTAGGAGGTTCCAAACTTTTATTTGTCATCGCTTCCATCGCCTCTCCAAAAGCCAGCTGTTTGTGTGCGATGAGCGATTGACCTGAAGAGTAATTGACAGGTGTTTGCTATAGAAAATTTGTCCAATGATGCCAGCTACGAGTTCGAAAGGCTACCAGTGAGGGGATGTTGATCCAAAACTATAGATAGCAGATTGAGCAGCATTATAGACCGGAATGGAGCATGATATAAGATTGGGATTTGAGAAATCATAGATTGTGACATCTGGAGAAGGATTTATAGGGGATGGAAAGAGGATAAATTGAGAAGGTGTCCCTATAAGGGTGATAGGGGATCGTGTAGTTGTGTGTTGAGAAATTGATGATGCATTCCCCCCTAGCTGGTTGAGACGGATAGGTTTGTGCGTAGTTATCTGCTGCAAATCCGAGGCCTAAGACAAAACAAAGGGATTGAGGGTCCATTACACGACCTAAAGGGATGCAGTGTTGCCGTTTTGTGAGACCATGGGCAGCGGTAGTGTTAGGAGGGAAATGTATTAAGTGTTCCCATTCTGTGGTTGTGGGCTCATCTAGGCCGCGTGTGTGAGTATTTTTGAGCAAGCCGCGCCCATCGCCAGAGAAAGCGTGAGAGTGTGCATAAGACACTAGAGTGGGGAAAACAATCAGTTGTTGACCCCGGACGTTAATGTTGTAATTCGGCAGGTGATCATGTTGAATACATGTTTGGACTTTATGAAAAGGCATAAGTGTGGTCTAGATATTTGAAAAAGGGGGTCTGATCGAAAGATTTCTTTTTTGAAGGCGACCAATATCAATCAAGTTGGTCCATTTAGATCAAACCCGAGGGGCTAATGAACCGTGACGAGAGGTATCAATGTCAAGAGGAGGACCAATTAATGATTATATCCGCGTGTAATCAGCTAACACTGTAGGTCGAGGATCGTTATAGGCTGCCACGTATCAAAAATATATCCCAATGGTCAATCTAAAGATTGCAAAACATACATTATACGAAGTAATTCAAAGAATAATGTAGTGCGGGGATCAGCCAAGCCGAGACCTTTGCCCGCTTGTGACATGCCCTGACACTCCCAATCGGCAAAGAGAAGATCGATTAGTTCTAAATCAAAAAGGCGATGATTGCCTTTCAAACGAATTTCTTGAGATAAGGTTGTATGCATGTGAGCAAAGGCGAATTTGGGAAAAAAATGTGGATATTGTCCGTGTAAATGATTACAGTGATGTGTCCTGGCATACCAAGCTAAAAGGTCAGTGTCGATTGAGTAGTAGTGCTTGATAAGTAATCCGTTGCGAAGGCATAAGAGAAGAGATGTACCTACGCTTGCAAAGAGATCTAAAATGACCATACTACCTCGATGAGGGCTGAGCTGAATTGATTTCCAATTAATAGAAAGAAAACCGGAAGGATCTACAGAAATAAGAGGAGGTGGAACTCGCGATAAAGGAATCTGAAGTGTGTGTTTGTAAGTGTAAACAAACTCGCGGGAATCAATGATGAAACTTGGATTATTGAAAAGTTCAGGCAAAGAGGGACTGTCGGGCAGAATTTACTTTGCGGATAGAGCATGGAAAATTTCAAATACTACCGAATTTCCGGAATAAGCAAGGACAGATTGGGCTGCGTGAGCCATAACGGGTATGTGTTGTTGTGTTGAGATTAGAGGGAGGCATATTTTCTTTTCATGATAATTAGTAGGACGGTAGGAAAATGTCTCATCAAACATGTCAACGCCGCCTCCTACTCTGAAAATCACATCTAGCCACACTAAACACTCGTAATCACTACATTTGGTGACCAATGTATGAGCGCGGACCTCCGCAAAACCAGATTCTGTACCATGTTAAAACCTAAAACAGAGTGGATCCTTTGTAATGCCCATAACTAGTTCGGTGTTCCGCTACGTGTAAACCAGGTGGTGGTGGACTCAAGTTTATCACCGTTAGACCTAGTTTTAAACAAAAAGATGACCCCAAAATGACAGCTTTACCATTGTCCATGTGGTAATGATCGCTTGACACCATTGACAAAATGCACCGGCCCCAAGATCCAAAACTGGGTGGGTCGGTTAACTACACTCTTTGGCAGAGATAGGCCTAAGAGCATATGAATTGCGTATCATTTGTAAAGCATGTAATGATGTTGATGAGACGGATGAGACGTTAGACCTAGGGTTGAGAGAGTCGGAAATCATAGTGGATAAAATGCACAATCTTTTCTTAACCCCATGATTGTCTTGGATAGAGCTATCAAGGTGAGTGCCTCCGCAGTGATGGTGGAACCTGTTCCGGGCAAATGAGTTACAGTCTCTTTGGAAAATGACAGTGGAAGACGAGTGCTAGATTGTTTACGTTCCGGATCGTGATCAACTGTCCCTTTTTCAAACGTGGTTGCCCGCTTTTGGATGGTTAAATCTCGCAAAACTCGACTAACAAGCGTGGGAAGATAGACAACTGTACGGGTCATGGGTCATACCAGTTAGCTGAGTAGGCGGTTTCGTTTGAGCCATAAAGGAAGCAAACTGGTTTTTTATCATGGCAACCATTTGCGTTTGCATTTTTTCTCTCTCTTTTTCTCTCTGAGACACTTTAGGTGGAGAATCATTTTCTGGCTCTTTAATTGGTTGGACTAGTTTGGCACATCGAGCCAAAATTCCGCCATTCCGAATCTCAATTTGGTATAAAAATTCACGGTTTTGTATGTGACAGCGATACACAAAATGGTCGGTCTGTTTGCCGTGTGTACAGGTCGGCAGTGTATACAAGTTGCAGATTTATCCGGACACATCCGAGCATCGTGCTCAGTCTTGCCACATCGGAAACAAATCCGATTGGATTGTTGATTTGGTGGAGTTCCCATTGCTGGGACCCTAGGTGGCTAATTATTTGGTCTTAAGGTACGAGGATTTGGTGGATTGAATGGATTTGGTTTTTTTTTAAGGGCTTTTGCTCGATCGTGAGCTTCCCACCAACAATTTGTCATCGCGTATTCTACGGCGTATTGAGCTGCCGGGTCAAAAGTGAATTTTAGACAGTAGGTTTGGGTAAGATGGCTTTGAATAAATTTCTTTGACTGAAAAAGAAACTGTCCAACAAACTTTTGGACAGCTTCAACATCTGACATTAGATCGGGTAAAGCTTCCCGCAAGGTCTCCATGCAGGCTCGTAAATGCGGGCTCGTAAAGCGGAGCAGTTTTGCTCAGTTTACGTTCAAAATTCATTAATTCTTTAACTTAGTCGGGATTTTGCATGCGCTACTCCTCTTCTAACAAATTAAACATTACGGTGAGAGGATCTTGTAACTGTACGGTCATCCCATGACGGGTCGGTATAGCGGATCTTGCTGAAATGGCATATTGATGAGGAACCTCCGCAACAACTAAATAAAGAACATTGCCGAGTGCATCTAAGACCACGTGAATAACAGCTTCATAAGGAATTTCTGCTTGACCTATGACCTCCGACCTACCAGCAAATTGAGGGGAATATTCAGTGATCTCAAGTATGACATCATACTTGCGGGAATATAAGGTGAGGGCGAAACCGCGAAGGTAACACCCGAGAAGGGATAAAGCGACACGCATGTCAAATCTATAGAAAGCTTGATCTCGCATTTGAGTATCAAATAACATTCGAAAATGAGATAAACTCATAGTGTCCTTCATTCCAGAAAACTAGAATTGAAGTTTACCAAAGTGCCTTTTGATGTGGAGACCATCGAATATATGAGTTGGTTGAATTCACAACCTGAATCAATATTAACGTAGAACAAAAAAAAAGGGAATCCGAATCGGTTCCCCCTTTGCTATCAACCTCTTCCATCGATAGTGTGGATAAAATCGATAACAACGATGTCACGGTAGTTAAATCTGAGCGAGTAGACAACGTTTTGGATGCAATTGAAGGACTTAACGTCAAAAGAACCAAATTTAATGAATTTGATTAATAGAAATTTGACGAACGGAAAGTTCCACCAGTACGTGTAGATCCGTAGGAGTTGTCAAGATTATCCCAATCAGTGGGCATAAAAGTGACTGAGATATAAACTAATCCACTAATTGATACTCCCTATTCAAGATGCACCAAATGCCAAACCACATCACACACGTAGGCAACAATCCAAAAAAATCTCTAGCAGGGCCACGATGGCCAGATCTAATCAAGAAGTCGCTTTTACCGAAACCTCTACCTTCAAAACGAGTGGGCAAGGCAAAAGGGCCAGATCTATAAAAGCATAAAACTGCCAAGCAAGCACCCGGAGATGCAGATATAAAGCTCCACAGGTAGAAAATGGTTTTATCCAAGGCCACCAACGGCTAGATCAAACCAGAAAATTCCACGCCGTACATACAACAACAAAACCACAGGGCCACTCACGGCCAGATGGAAGATAGAAACAGTAAAATGCAGATGCTCAATACAATTGGGTCTGATTGGATCCAATCCAATCACGTACCCTCTAAACGATCAACAACTATCTTGACACGCGCATGCACCCACAAGGTATTGTAAACTTATAAACCACTCTTAGCAATCTGGTGATTGCCAAGGGTGAACTGCGCTTGTTCGCTCCAACAGAAGTTTTGCAGGGCTCTCAAAAAACGAATCAGCTCCACTATCTCCATTTCTTGGTGAGGTATGTCACAATGTGAAGAATTGATGATGTCATCAACAAAGAGCTAAATAAGAAAACACTAAATACTTAAGTTAGTGTAGTATATTCTTCGCCGAAAATTGGCCAAGGAAAATGATTATATCATCTAACAAACAAACAATAATTAAAAATGTAGCTAGTAATAGATTTTTTTATTTTTTTTTTCAAACAAACAATTACAACTTAGCTGAAAATTCCAAAATGCAAGGATCTATTATCAAGTCGCAAAACACAAAAAGATACTGTAAAGTTTAAATCGAAGAAAATAAAGAAAATCTGACAATTTTTCATTGTTTCAATTTTTCATTGCATAAAACATAAAAAAAATGAGAAGGTCAAATTGCAAAAAAAAAAGGAAAAGAAGACAATTTCAAATCGCAAAAAATAAAAAAAAATGACAATTTTAGATTGCACAAAAGTATGAAAAGAGAAATATAGAATAACTGAGAAAGTCAAATTGCATAAAAATAGGAAAAGAAGACAATTTCAATATCAAAGGAATACTAAGCCAAAAGATAGCAACTAAGCTCCTTGGTCTTCTTATATTCTTTAGAAGAGTTTAATTAACAAAGATATTATCTAATTTTCACAACACATAAACTACAAATGTTGAAAACTGCGAGCAAATCTGAGGTAACCAGATATAGCCACACCAAAAAACAAATAAGGAAAGCCAACCCTAATCCACTATCACCAAGTGAACCAAACGAGCAAACCTAAAATTGTCTAATCACAATCAAAGTTTCAGCAAAAGCCTGAGGGAGATGGTTGAGCAGCAATTCGCTTGATAAGCCGAGAAAAAAATCGAAAGGAAACCTTTTAGGCCTCAACATGAGCCGCATAGATTAAATTGCAAGGCAGATTACAAAGAAAGGTGAGTGCGAGCTAGGTAGCAGAACGCTTAATGACAAGAAAAAGAGTCACTAAAACTATCCTGACAAATTCACAAGAAAAATAATGAAAGCAAATTTTCCAACAGAATTCTTGTGCTCTTGAAATTGTGAGCACAGAATTCACCTAAAATTCACTAAGTAAAAAGTCTACAATTGAGCATCTAATCTAACTTGTGTACAAAAAATCTACGTGGTTAACTGTGTATAGTTTCGATTCCGGCCAATAAGCGACCAGAATCACGTGCCTTGCGTTACAAAATCTACAGCCTTGGTCACATCCAAATCAAGTGCAGAAACCATAGATTGTAGTAGGTTATGGCATGCTGTCAACAAGTCATGATTATTTCGTCTTTCAAATGCCTCGGATTCTGTGCGAACAGCCGAACATGTTGAAACGCATGACGCAGAGATTTACGCACTCTGGCGTTGTCAAACAAGTTGACGTGATGTGCTCGTGGATTACACCATATAAGCATACGCATACTTCAGAGTATAGTTTTGAAATTTGAACTCACAAAGCTCCACGCATATTAAAGCTTGTACATTCAACTTGTTTGCATAAAATGCACGTATAGTCAAAATCGCACGGAATAGGTTCACGCTAAAATCTACAGCTCGCGCATTAAATCTATGGTTTGAATTGCGCTAGGATTACGAGCTTACGATAAGATGCATGGCTTGAGAACGACATTGAGCCTACCCCATCTAAGCTCTCATTTGACTTAACTTTGAATAGTATTATAGTGTGGATTCGTTTGGTCTGTTTTTTGTCAAATATGAGATGTTAAATCGAACGATTGCCCTGTCATCCATGAATGCTATCAATTAAGGCAAACTTGTCTCGTGCGGATGTTATATACAGTTGTCGATACAGTAGAAGGTACACCTTCATTTTTAGGATAGAGTATAGTTCTAGGTACACCTGCATTTTTATATTTTTAGAATACAATACACCGCCAATCGATGTTCGAGTGAATAACGCTAAGGGTGAAGATCCATCAGACGTTTTGTAATCGTATGGCCAACTCTACAGAATGGGTTGATTGAGGGTGGACTTCTATCAGCGAAAAAGTGGGGTTTTTTACTGACGGCCGTACCGTTTCGTACAGGTTCGTACAATTTTATTTTTTTTAAGGAAAACATCATTATAGAAAAATGTCCAAGGTTGTGAGCGTAAATTCGGACCGTCGGATGCTATTACACTTTTTATCCAAGACGCCATGTCATTAACCTTACAGTTTGTTAAGACCGTGCACAAGGAGGACAATTCTCGGTCACGCTCCCACCATCAAAGTTTGTCGTCGCCTTTTTGTCGTTCCGTTTTGAAATTTTGGGTAGTACATTAAATGCCCATTGTAAGAGTCATTAATTACGTCCGCTGGTGCAGATATTTCCTCCCGCTGGTACAGATATTTTATCCGCTCGTACACATATTGCGTTCAAACATTGCATTTTAAGATTCTTACAAGATTTTAAGAATTTAATGTTAACCTACGTGTTACCAACCAGAATGAGCCACGCAAAAAAAAATGGTTTACGAACGCAACCTAATGGAAGGCACGCCTTTAAGTAAAATTTTCCGTACAATTACTGAGACGCCTAATGGAAGTCCACCCTGAGTCGATGTTCCATCACGAAGAGTCTGTAATCCACGTGTTTTATTTGACTGGCACCACGCAAGCTACAATCCGTTATTGAATATCTTTCATATCTTTAGCACCGACAAACTTAACTTCAAATCTCCACTTGCGTACCATGCACCTGCGTATCTTTGTTGATATTTGTGTATTTTATAGGCCTGTAATAGGATAGAAAAAGGCAAAGGCAGTCTGCCTCTAACTCCCCTCTCCAAGCCCCCTCACTTATTGTAGTCAGTGAAGGCTGGATAGGGAGCTAGAGCCATGGTTGCCTAAGCTCTTTAGAGAAGACAAGGGATAAATAAGGTAGACTTATCAAAAGGTGCTTGACGAACCCAGTAATTGATCTTGGTACCTACCGTCCGTCAAGTTGTCCTCAGTCGTTAGCATCCGTTTAGTCTAAGCAAGTCTTGAGATATATGGTGTTTGATAATTATTTAATTAGTTACACGTAGACTAGTTCATTTAATAGGAAATAATTACATAGTGCATGGATACAATTTTAGAGAGTACGGAGTACGGTTTCAATGTTTTTATGAAACGGATATCGCGCACTTGTTTCGACCGCGAAACAAATACCGCGCGTCAAATTTCAGCGGCTAGGATTATAGCCGGTTTTGATCGGATGGCCGCGATAGGCGCCGCGATCACGGAAGAGGTACTTTTGGCGTTTTACGATCATTACCGCGTCAGATGACACGTGGCATGATAACATTGGATTGCGGCAACTCCGGAGATTACGGGAACAAATCTCGATTTGACACGTGTCGACATTTTGGCCATGTTGTACAATGGCCGTATATAAAGTACACCGGCACCTGTACTTTTCTGTACGACACAGTAATTTAATTGGTGCCGTACTTTAGTAGATAGAGTTTTAGAGGGGGAATAGGACTTGGAAAATTTTGGGTAGGTAGCTGCCTCTCTCAGAGAGCACCTTGTATAAGTGGCAAACTTTGGCCAGCCATAACTATCAATTTACTTGACCATTTTCAGTGATTCTTTTTGCTGCGGACTCAAGGGAGTCGATGCTACACAGGGGTGTAGTCGGTCAGAGTTTGTCTGCCAGGGTGGCTGCATTTCTAAGGGAAAGTCAAAGTGGGTGAATGTGTCCAAATCTCATATTCTAACTTTGCATTTTGTTGTGGAACTGAGCACACAGAAAGTGTTATTTCACAGGGGTGAATCTATATTGGGTTTCTGACAATCAAGGGGTCAATCATTTGGGTTTATATCAAGTTAGGAGTCGGCACTATCTATATTAGCTTCTTTGGATCTGCCTACTCTGAGGGCCAATAGAGGTCTCAGAGTTTCAATCTTCACTTACGTACCCTGCACGTCCCTGCACGTGCGTACGAAGTAATCATACGACAAAACATTCATACTTTTTGCAGACGCCAATCTTTACGCTACCTCATTTTTTAGGGTTCATGTTTTTTAACATAACGAAAGTCTTTTGACAAAAATAATGTGACGAACAAAAGGTACTGAAAATAGAGTGACGAAGGAGAGTTACGAAATTCCATTTTTGTTTTCGGTTGTTTTTTTGAAAACGCTTTTATGTGCAAATTACGTCAATTTTCGTTGGTTTTACATCATGACACGTAACTTAATCGTCCAGCGTGTCACAAATTTTTTTTTTTTGTCTGCAACCCACCTCCTAGAGGCATGTCCTCCTAGAGGCAAGTTGACAGTTACAGAGAAAACTGAAGCGAACACCTCGCGGATGTACATCCGCCGGTCAGTATTACCTCCAAGACCTTCGGAGAGTATTGGCAAGATTCTTTGTAATGTTGTTTTTCGTATAAAAACAAAATAGGGGGTACGATTTGATACGAAGAGTTGCGGATTTATGTAAACTTCCCCACTTTTCGCTTGATGGAACGTTACCCTTATTTGAGTTTTTCAAGATTTCTAAAAAATAGTTTTCTCTAATTGCTCCATATCGCTGATTTGGGTACAACGGATCTGCCATCAGGATTTTCACAGTAAAATAGGTAAAAGTACAAAATCTGACAAATCTTACATCGTCGCGTCCTTTTACGTGCGATCGCGAATATTTTAATCCATGTTTTGTACTTTTTTACTCAACAAAGTACCATTTTTTACGGATTGACACGTCCATACACCACACTATTCAAGAAGGTCTTAAATTATAATTATTTACCCTAATACACCAGAACCTTAATTAACTTAAAAAAAACATTAGTGTTATTAATTCTATTTCAGGTTTATGGGGTGCATAATTTGGGGGTGCCGATATAGCGTTCGTAACGCTAATATCGATTGGCGGTGAACTGTACAGTACACCGTGTATCGCTATTAGGGTTAATGCTTTTTCCGCCACTTAAAACATACTTTCTACTTTCACACTTTTCCGATTTTCAATTTGAGACCGCCAATCGGAAGCCGATAATCTTACCTTTCAATCGCAACCGTCAGATCCAAAACTTGACATACGTGTACGGAGAAAATTTGTTTTAAGAGACGAAAAAAGCATTAACACTAATAGCGATTCACGGTGTACCGTCAAATTCGGCGTTATCGTCAATTTTTCGTCATATTCAGAGCGATTTATGAATTATATCGTCATTCCGTACGATACGCGAAAACTCCATACGTTGCTTCCGACTTTCCGTGCGTACGATAAATGCGATTCCGTGTTTAGGATTAGGGTTTCGGAATTACCCTCCTTTCTCCCCATGGATGCCCTCCATTCCATCTATGGCTCCTCTGGCGATTCCTCATCGGAGGAAGAAAAACCTAACAATGTAAGCTCAACACGTGGCATCACTGTGTCCTCTTTCGAAGTCGCTGACGTGGAAATCCAGGAACAAAAAAGCGAGAGAAAAAGGAAGGCAGCCATGGAGGTTTTGTGTAAAACGAGATACGTTTCAAAGAGAGAGAGGAAGGAAGCTGAGAGAGGGGTAGAGATACATGCCTATATAGGACAAGAAACCGTACAAGGAGAAGGTGAGAGGTGATTTTTTATTTCGGTGGGATATTTGCTGTAAGGATGCCACGTGGCAAAATCTGACAATTTTTTTTTTTTTTTACGGTTT
>JBBHKE010002958.1:0-18024 GCA_037447655.1 Zygnema cylindricum
ACGTACGAAAAATCTCAAGCAAGTTTCGTGCTGCGAACGCGGAAAACCACTGTTGTTCAAATCGTGCGGTTTTTTCATTTTTCCCGATTTTTATGTATAATTCGTGACTTTTGAAAAAATCGCAAAAAAACGCGGAGTACTTTCTGTCAGGTAAAGTGAACGGCACACTTACGGAAATGTACAGTAATCTATGAGAAATGTACGAAATTTGACGAAAAGATACGATGCACTTCGTAGTACTTTCTGTCTGGTAAACTGAACAGAAATTTACGGGAGATGTACGGATTCTCACCGAAAATGTACGAACTTCTACGAAAAGACGAAAAGAGACGCTGCATTGTTGCACCATTTGCGCGACGTAAGTTTGAATTCTATACGATCGTACAGAGATTTTTATGTGTACGAAATGCTACGGTTACACTATCATTAACGATTTTTACGATTCTTTCAAATCGTTCATTGCGTTACTTCCGTACATAGTTGTTCAATTCGTGCGATTTTTTCAATTTTTACGATTGTAACGTGTAATTCGTGACCTTTGAAAAAATCGCAAAAAAACGCGATGTACTTTCTGTCCCGTAAACTGAACGAACAGTTTACAGGGAAAGCACAATAGTTTCGGTAAAATGAACGATAATTTACAGAAATATACGGAATTCGATGAAAAGATGCGTCGCGGTTATTAGTACTTTCTGTCCAGTGAACTGATCAAAAATATCACGGAACCTGTACGTCGTTTCATCAAAAATGTACAAACATTTTCGAAAAGAGACGTTGAAACATCGCACTATTTTCGCGCAGTAAGTTTGAAAACTGTACGGGCGTCTTCTTCAATTTTTTTTTAAAGAAGCTATGGAATGTTGGAACAAAACCGCAAGGAAGCCGCCCCTATAGTTTACCATGGCTGTCAATCAGATCAGACATACCTACTTTGACAAAATGTTTCCCTGGACAACATTCGAACCAACACTTTAATATAAATTATTTTCACGTACTCCGCTACCAGTTGATCAAAGAAGTCGGATACAAGACAGAAGAGTGACATGTATTTAAATAACAATGATTGTTTATCCCTCATTTAACTGAAACTTTATAAACTGCGCTATATGTAATTTTTTGTTTGTTTTACATGTACGAAATTGTACGGATGAATATTCGTTAACGATTTTTAACGATTTGTTCAAAACATTCAATGCGTTCGTTACATATAATTCGTCGCGATTGAATCGTTTGCACTAAACGCTATAAACAACTATGCTTTTGTATAGTTCGCACGATTAAATCGTGAATAAAATACGGCTTGAACAACTATGCGGGAAACTAAAAAGCCAAAAGTTCAAAAGTACAGTATGGAAGTCTACAGTATAGTGCTGATCTTTATTCGAATTTATCACTCGCTCCAATTGCAGTTCAGTTTAACTAGGCATGGAATTTACGGCCCATTAATTTCTCTTGTTGCACGAAAAATATTGTGGTCAACGTACAGTCCTGTATCTAAGTGGTACATATATATAATAACAGAACGACTAAATGAGAAGACACCTTAAGGTTCTGTTGGACTAAGGGTGCTTTCGCATGTGCTAAAGTTACAGTTATTTTTCTGTTGTTTTCCTCCATAACTTAAAAAAACGATAATATCCGTACCAGTGCCAAAAATTTTAAATTACCACCGTACAAGTTCCGCTACCTTCAAACTTTATATGTACCAAAGTTTGTCGTCTAGCCCTATGCGGTTTGTCGTCTAGCGCATTTTGACCCACTTTCGCGTCCTTCCATGTCATCTTCAAATGTTATATAAAATCACCACGCGAGGAGATTTTAAATATAGTTCCATGAGGTGAGCGAATAGGCAGGTGTTGTCGCACGTGTCGGCAATGTTTGACAATTTTCATGCGCGGAGTACAAAAAAATAAACCCACTGCATGTTTCCAACACGTGCGTGACTTTTTTCCTTGCGTTTATTTCCGTACATGGGCCGTGGAGGGGGTCTCGACCAACTGACACCGTTTGGCAAAAGCGAAGTCCATGAAAGCGCCTCTTTCTCTCTCCCTCTCCCACTGACGCTTCTATCTCACAATTGTTGCAATGAAAAACGTTAATAATGGTACCCAATGCAAGGTCTCTAAAAATGATTTCTTTTTGCAATCTTTGAGCATATTTTGATGGCAAGTAGAGTGAGAAAGGACAAAAAAACACAATCTAGAAACCATGGCGGAAAGTTTTAGAATTTGTGACAGCGACGCTATCATAGTCGAGCGCTACGTCAAAATGTCACAAACCCTAAACATCCACAATGTCATAAGTCAAGGACGCCTACAACCGTCGCTACATTTTGAACGTTATCAATTGTCACGAGTTTTGTAGTCGTCTACAACCGTTACAGAATACACTCGCGTCTACATCCGTCACTTTTAAAAGTAACGATTTCATTTCTTTACATATGAATGCTCTGAAAGGAGTACGAAGAATCTTCGCTAAAAACAAAGTTACAAGACTAAAGTTTCGGTTACATGCGAAAGTACCCTAAGAACTTCCACACACGACAACAAGATCACACTTGTTTTTCACATATTTGTGTTTTCCAATGATGATAAAAATTGGATGGTTGTGTGCTCGGATAGAGTGTGCACATGGAACTTTGTCAACTGAAAAATGCCTTCAAAATGTCCAAACAAGTTTATCGTTTTCTCCTTCGACACGACTTTTAGAGTCTCCCAAACCCATGGCTAATGCGAATTTAATTTTGTCGATGGTAAGAAGAAAAACTCTCTTAAAGTTATAATTTTTTTCTTTGAAAGGAAAAACTTGAAGGTAAACTTTATCAGCCAAAGTTAATCTTGGCTTGTCTTAATCAGCCAAAAATCTCGAAGACCTTTTTCCACTTGTGATTTTAGCTTTGTCCTTTGAATTTTTGGTTAAATTGTAAAAGCCCACACAACTGTGTCATCCGATGGCGTCTTTTCACCTCTTCAACCGAATTCTTCTTTGGATGGCCTTTGGGAAGTTACAATATTTGGTTTGATAACTACATAGGATAGCTCACATCCCCAAAGTGATGATGGAATGCCTTGGTATGTGCTTCGGATATAGCCCCATATATTGGTGAGATAGGTGAGCACTAGTGTTGGGTATCGAGGACCAATTGCCGATATTCGATATATATCGATTTTCAGGTACCCGATAATCGATATATCGCTTCCATATATTGAATTTCAAATTATCGCGATGTATTGCCGATACATCGACGATATATCGTATCGCCAATATATCGAAGCTTCTTAAAAAAAAATAAAAAATCTTGCTAGTCAATTCTCGCAAGAAGACAAGGACAGTTGTCAAAGTGGTGGAGGATGTTTTTTTTTTTTCACGGAAACTGCGAATCGGAAACTGTAAATGGATTTATTGAGAACCTAATTAATTGAGAATTGATTAGCTGCAGGTGCTAGAACTACATGCCGCTGCAGCCAAAACTAGTGTTATTGCAGTTGCTAGTACTAGCTAATGTTGCTGCCTAGTACTAGCTGCTGGCAGTGCTACTGCAGCAGGTAGTACTAGCTACTGCAACTCCAATTAATAAAAATAAGAATAAGATTTTACAATTTGTACACTTCAAAAAATAATTAATAATAATAAGAAGAAAAGTTCACATTTTATACACTTTAAAAAATAATAAATAAAAATAATAATTAAAATTCACATTTTGTACACTTCATAAAATGATTAATAAAAATAATAATAAAATATCACAGTATATACACTTCATCAAAATATTGAATAAAATTTTTATAAGAATTCTCATTTTGTACACTTCAAAAATTAATAAATAAAAATAATAATAAAAAATCATGCCTGAAACGAACAATCTGCATTTTTTTTTTCATATCATATTTTGACTAAATTAGTGTGGGTTTCAAGTTTTCATATGTTAAGTTTTGTACCGTAGTACGTCCTCAAATAGGATACATGATTTTAATTTTTCCTTGACGTTCATTAAGCTACCGTACAAAATAGCGTAAAGGACGAATTATTACAATATCTAAATAGTGTGGTGTACGGTCGATGTCAGACCGTACATAAATGTACCTTTTCAAGTTAAAATTTTACAAAAAATGTGTTAAATCAGACGCGCACGCATAGGATCGTGCGCTAGAAAACGGGATTGTTATGACACGTAAATTAGTCTTACATGTACGGATATTTAGATTTCACGACGGCGTACGATTTTTGAAATTTTGTACGAATACATATATTAATGTATATAACCGTACAGCGAATATTCCATTTTTGCTGTTCCCAAATTAGCATAAACGCCGAAATTAGAATACACCTTTTTTTTTTTTTTTTTTTTTAATTTTAGCGTCAATGACGGTATATTTACTTCCACACTATTTAAACTTTGACACTAATAACGATGCGCGGTGTACTTGCCCCTACCAAAGGCCTACTATAAAACGCCTACTTTTGAACTATGCGTTACACTTGGACCGTGTCCTTTTTATGAAAACGCCAAAGTACACCGCGCATCGTTATTAGTGTCAACGACACTAATTTGGGTTCTTAAAGTTTTATTTTTTTTCCTCAAATAGGATACATGATTTTAATTTTTCCTTGACGTTAATTAAGGTACCGTACAAAATAGCATAAAGGACGAATTACAATAATATATAAATAGTGTGATGTACGGTCGATGTCAGACCGTACATAAATGTACCTTTTTCAAGTGAAAATTTTACAGAAAATGAGTTAAATCAGACGCGCACGCATAGGATCGTGCGCTAAAAAAACGGGATTGTTCTAACACGTAAATTAGTCTTACATGTACGGATATTTATATTTCACGACGGAGTATGATTTTCAATATTCTGTACGGATACATATATTAATGTATATAATCGTACAACGAATATTCAATTTTTGCTGTTCCCAAATTAGCATAAACGCCGAAATTAGAATACACCTTTTTTTTTTTTAATTGAAAAATCTTAATTAGCGTCAATGACGGTATATTTACTTCCACACTATTTAAGCTTTGACACTAATAACGATGCGCGGTGTACTATTCACTGTTTTAGACGTCCATACGGGCATTATGTAGACGCGACCCAGAACAACACAATGATTGACGCAAACCGGTTGACAGGATCGAGCAACCAAGATCTAACCTGGACAGTGTCTCGTTTATCATGCCCCTTTATCATGCCCGTTGACACGCGCATGGACCGCGTCCTGTATGTCAAAACGTCTAAGTAATTTTTGTACTATTCAAGACTTCCGTACGGGCATTTGTAGACGCGACCCTTAACAACACAACGATTGACTAAAAATCGGTCGTTCACGAACGAAGGATAGATGGCTGAAGAAGCATTACTGCAGGTGGCGGTTTCATCTATATTCATTGACAGGTTCGAGCACCCAAAATCTGACTTTGAATGTGACCTGATCGTTGAGGTCGCCCAAAGGACAAAGTTACCCGTTTGCTGACGTCGGCCTGGGGACACGCCGTTTACGGGTGGAGACGGACGGAAAGTCGGCCTATTTAAAGGTTTCCTTACGGACGACCAAAGGTCTATAATTTGAATAAAGATAACGAAAGTACTTCACTAGAAATAGTGTGAAGAAAGAACGTTGCCAGAAATAGCGCGACGAAGGAGCGTGTCGAGATTACTTTTTTTATTTTAGGTTTCATTCTGAAAGGTACATATCATGTGAAAATTATGTGAGTTTTCGTTGGTTTTCCACGTGACACGTAGCCTGATCGCCTTACGTGTCGCGATTCATTTTTTTTGTAGCTGACAACCCACCTCTTACAGCTACGTTGTCAGCTACAGAGAAAAATGAAGCGCATGCCTCGCGAATGAATATCCGACGGTCAGTGTTACCTCCCAGACCTTCGGAGAGTATTGACAAGATTCTCTGTAACGTTGTTTCGCGCACAAAAACAAAATAAAATGTACGGTTTGATACGGATAGGCGTGGATTTTTGTAAACTACTCCACTTTTCAACTGATGGAACGCCACCCTATTTACTCATAATTTCATAAATCTTCAAAACTGTTGTCCGTTGCGATATGTAGCCGCTAAAATCTTGTATGGTCCACGCTAATGGAGAAGCAGATGTTGCTTGCCAGCTCAACCATTGTGGTGGATGAGACAATCGGATATGTTATGCATCGAATACCGGTGATCGGACGGTCAAAATGTTTCTACCCAAACCAAGCAGCAGATCCACCTGGATCGGACGGTAGCCATTGGCGCATTTTGTGTACTTCCACATTTGTCGATCCTGCTAAATTCCAAGAGCTGGTAAAGTACAGTACGGTACAGTACAGGCTGTAGAAAAAACTGCGTCATAAAGTGCAAAATAGTCAACAGATTTGATCGTACATGGGTGGGTACGAATTCTGTACTTTTGTACATTTATATGTATCTTTATGTACTTTATTATAAAGTTCTACCTACGTGGAGCGCACCATCCGTTTTACTTGTTTCCGACTTTTGTCTGTTTCATACTTTAATGGACCGGTCGCACAAATTGAAGATTTGACCTCCGAAGGGTTGTTTAGGGTTTCAGGCGTCAATTTTAGGGTTTGAAAATTAGGGTTTGCAAAAGTTTGAAATTTGGTCAGCTTTTTGAGAAGATTCGATCTTTGTTCTGGATTTTCAGCGATCGATCTGATTCCGGATTCTGCCGATTTGCCGGAAAAGCGGATCGAAGTCGTTTTACGTTCGAAGAAAAAAAAAAGAGATCTCGACTCCGATTGGCCTCAGGAAAGAAACTGATTCTCGTACGATTTTGTTTAACGCCCGGCATCCTCTCTGCGGACACGGGGATTCTTGTGTGGCGAATTCTCTCGGGAGTCTCTGTCAGAGTTTTTTGTTGGCGTACGGAGTTAGGGTTGGGATCGGGGTTTTGTTGCGAGCGTTTAAGTTGTTGAGGAGTAAGCGGCCGATTCATTCGGTGCTCGACTTGCAGGTGTGTTTTTTGTTGTTTTTTTTCGTATTTAGTGTGTGTTTTTTACTGGTTTTTTGGTGTTGTTTGGATGGTTTTCTAGTGTTTTTTCAGGGTTTTGTTTGTGTTTTTTTCGGTTTTCGTCGTCATTGTGGAGTTAGGGTGGGGATGAATGTGTTTTTGAGAGCGTTTAAACGGCTCCGGGCTAAACGGCCAATTCACTCTGTGCTCCATTTGCATGTGTTGTTTTGAAGTTTTGGAGGTTTTTGAGGTGCTTTTTTAGTGTATTTTGAGTGTTTTTTGATGTTTTTAAAGTTAATTGGAACGTTTTTAGGGTTGGTTTTGTTTAATCTTCTCCGGAGTAAATGACCGATACACTCGGTGGTCTATTTGCGGGTAGGGAATAAGAAAGGAGATTAGGTTTTGTTAAGGTTTTTTAGCGGTTTTGATTAGTGTTTTTCCGGTTTTTGTTGGCATGTTGAGTTAGGGCAGGAGTTTTTTTTTTTTCTGAGAGAGTTTAAGCTTCTTCGGAATAAGAGACTGATTCATTCTGTATACGATTTGCGGGTAAGGATAAGATTGGATCATAGGGTTTCTGAAAATTCTTTAGGTTTTTTCAGGTTTTTCAAGTGTTTCCTGAGTGATCTTCTGGTGGTTTGTTAGTTATTTCAGAAGGTTTCTTAGGGCTGTTTGGCCAAATGTAGGTTTATTTGTACATTTATTTGAGTTTTTCAGAGGTTGTCAAGAGTTATTGAGTTTTTTTGTTTTTTTCACGCCTTTTCATTTTTTTTTTCTGTTCTTTTACCAGTTTGTTAAGAAGGTTGTTTAGGACTCTCTTGAGGGTGTTGTAAGATTTTTCGTAAACTTTTGTGGTAATAATTGACGTAGAGCGTGGGAGGATAAAAGAAATGAGAAATTTGTGAAGATGTTTTTCTTTGCTTCTTTTTTAGTTTAGATTCTTTTTGGTTCTCATTTTTATTTTTTATTTTTTATTTTCATGTTGACGGTTACTGGTAAACACATTCGAAAATGCACTAAAAAAAGTATAAATAAAAATACTTTATATATACATCTGTATGTATATATATGTATATATATGTATATATATGTATACATATATATATATGTATATATATGTATATATATTGTTTTTTTGGGAGAATAGATAACCTGTTTTTTGGGTCAGGTTATTAAGGATTCTCTCCTTAGTTTCAATTTTGTGAACAGGTTTTCTTAAAAAATAACCGTTTTTTTGGTCAGGTTATTAAGGATTCTCTCCTTAGTTTCAATTTTGTGAACAGGTTTTCCTAAAAAAAATATATAAAAAATGCTATTGTAAACGAAGTCTAAAGAGAAGTTCAAATGGGTTTGAAGGGAGGGGAGGGATTGAAGAGGAGGGGAGGGCAAAGAACTTATTTGGTTTTTATCTTTATTTTGACATTTTTTGGACTATGGCTTTAAGACTCACATTTTCTTTATTCATATTTTATGTATCTGTTATCCAAATGTCTGAAATTCTGCGGTTTATTTATGCATATTTTACATATTCACTACCCATATGTTGTCAGAATCTACAATTTATGTGTACATACGTCTGAAATTATATTTATATATTTACATATTTACATATTTACATGTCTATTCATATTTGATGTGTTCTCTACCACAGCTGTCTGAAAAATTGCATAATTTTTTTTTTTTTTTTTTTTTTTTTTTTTACAGTTGCTTTTGTCGGAGAAAAATTTGATAGTTCGAGAGGAAGCTTGTAGAATCGGTCTTCTTTTTGGCGGTTTTTCCGGCCTTTATCACGCTGTGAGATGTATGCTGAGGAGAACGAGAGGGAGAGAAACTCCGATAAATGCGTAAGTCCAAATTTTCCCTTCCCTTCCCTTCCCTTCCCTTCCTTTCCCTTCCCTCCCCTCCCCTCCCCTCCCCTCCCTTCCCTTTTTTTTTTTGCTTGGTTTATCTGGTTGGGCATATCATTACCTTTACAACTTTTTATTTTTCCTTTCAAATCGTAGTGCAAAGGGGGGGAGGAGGAAGGTCTTTTTTTCGTTTTTTATTTATTTTATTACTATTATTATTTTTTTTTAACGCAAAATCATTAAGTTTTAATAACACTGTTTAGCTAAGTGGCCCACAACGAGCCACGGGGTAAAACATAATTTAGTGTAGTTAATACCAATAAAGTGTTAACACTAGTAATTCACTTGGTTTAACACTGATGGACGGCATAGTAGGCAAATTAGATATTTATTTCAAGCGTTGACTTTTGTTTTTTTGTCATTTTTAATATCCTGGACTTTATATTCTGGATGTTAATCTTGTTGGATAAATAGTTCTGTATGTTGAATACTGTTTTTTTTTTTTATATACATATATATATACATATATATATATATATATATATATATATATATATATATATATATATATATATATATATATATATATATATATATGTGTGTGTGTGTGTGTGTGTGTGTGTGTGTATTTATGTATCTCTGAATACTTGTACTTTTTTTTTTTGGCTGAATAATTGTACTTCTTTTTTTGCTGAATTCTCGTACTTATTTACCTACTCCTCTTCCTTCTCCTCCTCCTCTACCTCGTACTTTTTTTTTTTTTGCCGAGTAATTGTACTTCCTTTTTTGCTGAATTCTCGTTCTTATTTACCTCCTCCTCCTCCTCCTTTTTCCTCCTCCTCTACCTCGTACTTTTTTTTGCTGATTTTTTTTGTACTTTTTTTGTACTTTTTTGCAGCATTTTGGGCGGCAGTATAGCAGGATTATCAATTCTTTCTCTGGAAAACAAAAGTAAGAGGAGGTCCTTTGCCCTGTATTTGCTCGCAAGAGTAGCACAGGTAAGGGTTTAGGGCCATTTTATCCCTTCTTTTCTAGGGTTTTTTAAGGATTTTTAAAGGACGTTTTGGTTTTTTTTTTTATGGGGGGAGTTTTTGGTTTATTTGGAGTTTTTTTTTCGGTTTTTTTAAGAATTTTTTAAGGGTTTTTTGGGTTTTTTGAGGCTTTTTGAGGCTTTAATGTGGGTAGTTTAGTTTTTTTTTTTGGTTTTTTTCGGGTTTTTCAAGGTTTTCAGAGTTTTCTTTTGGTTTTGGGTAGGATTTTTGATTATTTTAAAGAAAGAAAGTGTTTTTTTTTTTTTTTTGAAAGATTACAGGCTTTTCTGTTCGAATTTGAAGAGAAATAATTTGAGAGTCAATTTTTTTTTAAGTCTTTTTGGTAAGGCATAAAATGGCGTGTTTATGAGTTTTCTCATGTTTCTTTGTTCTTTTAATTGTATTTCAAATTAAAATTGTTAAAAGTTTGTTCCTGATTTTTTCTCAGTCAATTTTGTCCTCTTTTTTGGGGGGAGAGAGAGGGAAAGGAGAGAAGGGGAGAGAGGAGTCAGAAGTGAAGAATGGGGGGAGGGGGAGGGGGGAATGGAGGGGGAGGGGGAGGGGGAGGGGGGGAGGGGGGGGAGGGGGAGGGGGGGGGGGGGAGGGGGAGGGGGAGAGGGAAGAGGATAAGTACTGTGCATACACTTCGCCAGATTCTCGAAAGTAACCATGGTCATTTTTTAATTAAAAAAAAGTCATATTTTTTGTCTGTAGTGTGCGTACAAATTCGAAAAATCAAAGGCTGTCATTCTTATTCAAAAAATTCCAATTTTTTTCTGTCTGTAGTGTGCGTACAATTCGGCAGATTCTCGGGGGAAATTGAGGCCGTGGGGAAACCATTTAAAAAATGGGGATACAATTCTTTTTGCTCTTGCCTCGGCCCAAATTATGTATGCATATGTTATGAGACCGGAGACTCTTCCCGAGTCTTATTGGGATTTCATTGTTAGAACGGGTCCTATGCCCAAGCCTGTCCTTCAGGTAAGCCATTCTTTTCTCCTTTCCCCTTTTTTTTTCCCTTCTTTAATTCTTTCCTTGTTTTTTCCTTTCCTTTTGTTTTTCCTTCTTGCTTTACTTCCTTTCTTCCGTCCTTTCGTCCTTCCTTCTTTACTTCCTTGCTTCCTTCCTTCGTATTCCCTTCTTGCTTTACTTCCTTCCTACTTCTTTACTACCTCGCTTCCTTCCTTGTTTTTTACTTCTTGCTTTCCTTCCTTTGTTCCTTCCTTTGTTCCTTCCTTTGTTCCTTCCTTCTCTCCTCCCTCCCTCGCGCCCTCCCTCCTTCCCACTCTCCTTCCTTCCCTCCCTTCCATCCTTCCCTTATAGTGTTCCCAAAAGGTATACTACTGGTTTTTTTCCTCGTCCTTGCTTTCATTACTTTCTTTTATCTAATAAGTACACAAACTTTCACTTGCTCAGAATCTTCTTTAAAGTCTGTGTTCAATTCTTGTTCAGTTATTGTTCTTTTTTTTGTTCTTTTTTCTTTCTTCTTTTATTGTTTCTTTTTTTTTGTTATTTTTCCTTGATTCTTTTTTTTTGTTCTTCTTTTTGTTTTGTTCTTTTTTATTTGTTCTTTTCTTTTGGTCACCAGAGTGTTCGAGAGAACTGTAGAGGGCAACCACTCGATATGTCGAATTTAACTGATTTTTTGAAAAGTCATGGAAACGAGTTAGTGGCGAATGAGATCGGTCCTACTCCTCTCATTGTTCCGTGCTCGGTCCTCCACCCCAATACTGGTAGTTGTCTCCGTCAAAACGGGGCTGCCATGGGAGATACTTTCCGTAAAACTTTCCCTCTCTACATGTCTCTCACTCTTGTTCCATATGTGGTTCTTAACCTTCACAAGGTGGGTTTTTTTTTTACGATTTCTTATGGTTTTTTAAGCTATTCAGGGTTTTTTCCCATTTACCCTGGTTTTAGAACTTGCAAATTTTTTTCCTCTTATGTGATGGTTTTTTTTTCAGGCTTGAGAATTTTGAGTATATCTTAATCCGGTTTTGACGGTTTTACTAGATATCGTGCTTTAACCTTCTTTGACCTTAACTGAGCTTTTTCCTATTTTTGTTTTGAAATGTATTGTGCTGAATCTTACAATGATTTGAATGCATTTTTAATTCCTCTTTGTAGTCTTTATTCTGTATGCGTTTACCTTTCCGTTAATATAATTGTTTTATGTTTTTTTTCTTTTAAAATTGTCAATGCAGTTTATGCAAGCTCCTCTTGTCACTATTTGGACCGCTATTAGAAGTGCTGTGAGGTCCACCTCCTTCATTTCTGTATTTGTCGGGATTTATCAGGTAAGACTCTATTTTCTATATATATATATATATATATATTTGTGTCTGTGTGTTGGGATTTTTTTGGTAAAGAAAGGCACTGTTCATTGATTGTTTTTACACTCGAAATTATCAATTGGATGGAGTAAAGGAAATCAAGACGTTAGATTGTCTTTATGTTGGGATTTATAAGGTTAAGAAAGACACTAGCTTCGCCTTGAACATTTTTACGGTGGAAATCTAATCAGAAGGAATTAAGAAATTTAGGAAATTATGATATCATCTATAATTTACTGGATTACTTTTTTGTTGGTTATTATAAGTTGAAGGAAGACATTAATTCCATCGATTAAATTATCTCCGCATATTCTTTCGAGTTTCATCTGAATCTGACTAATTGGCCTAAATTTTAATTAATTTAAGTATTAAATTATCTTATTTATATTACTTTATTTTGACTGCATCAACTGCTTCTTTTTCACCCATTTACTTAATCCTGGTTAAGTGTTTACTGTATCGTTTTTCCTCTTTTCACCCATTAGTAGTTTTGAACATTTTTTACAGTTTTTGATAGTTAGTCGTAAAGCTGTAATAAATCTTCCATTGAACGTTATTTCGGTTTGCCATTCATTTATCACCTTTTCCATAGTTTCTCTCTGTTGTAACTCTAGCCTCTGTCCGTTCATAATTTGTCGTTGCATTCCTTCACAAAAACCTTGAATTATATTTTTCCTTATACTTTAAGAAGAGCTGAACTTTTTTGTCCTCGTCATCGTCTTTAATCAACTTTGATCGTCCCCTCTATCGTATTTTTTTTTCTTTCCAGGGTGTGATTTGCTTACAAAGAAAAGTTGCGGAACGTGATCACAAATCGATTTATTGGTTTGCCGGTCTTGTAGCCGGTCTTTCGGCCCTTTTAGAGAAACCGGCTCGTCGAAAAGAACTTGCTTTATATACTCTCCCTCGGGCCGTCGACTCCCTTTGGTACATAGTCGTCCACCGACATCTATTGCCCGATATCAGATACACAGAGGTATGTCAAAAAAAGGAAAAAAAAGGAATGGTTTTCTGAACTGGAGTGCTAGAGTTTTTTAGAAAGCACGGAAATATCATGTGTGGTTACCCTCTGGTGTATAGTCATCCATCGACATTTGTTGCCCGATGTTAGACATGCAGAGGTGTGATTAAAAAAAGGGAAAAGGAAGATGGGTTCTTTTTACCTGGAGTGCTAAAGTTATGGCCGTACTTTTACACATGTATGCTCAGAAAGTAGTGTTATATGTATTGTTATATTATATCACTAAATTATATTATGTTATATTATATTATGTGTGTTATTATATTACATCACATCACATCACATCACATCATATCACATCACATCATTGGTTTTGTGAACTGGAGTGTTGGAGTTCTTACCCTACTCTTTGGGGTATCTTTTGTTTTGATGGAATGTTTTTTTTTCCTTCTTTCTTTCTTCTTTTTTTTGTGGGGCAGGTTGCACTTTTCTGTGCCTGTATGGGAGCTATTATGTATTACCACGAATATGAACCCCACACAATGGCCCCATTTCTGAGAGGAATTATTACCCGTTTTCTCAATCGTACCGGGTTTCCTCTCACTGACCCTACCGCAGTCCCTTTTATTTCTCCGGGATCTTTCCAAAACCTTCGAAATTTTCATAGGCAACCGGACGAAATTTGGCCTCCAGATGCCGAATTAGACCTTCTTTTGGACGAAAATACGGATCGACCGGGTACCGGAGGGGGGAGTAAAACTGGTATTGGAGGGAAAATGGCGGGGGTAGGAAACGGAGGAAGTATAAAAAAGATCGACAGAGAAGGGAGGACGGAGAAGCTGAAGGAGACGATGACTTTGGATCCTGAAAAGGTTATTGAAAAATTGAAGGCAGAAGCTTTTCAAGGCTTGTAAAAATGCGCCTAGTGGAGGTGAGATGAGAGTCTTTTTTTTTTCTTTTTTGTATCTTCTTGTGAGAGTTGTGTTTAGCTTTTCTGTACTTAAAAAGGAAGTTTGTTACCTTTTTATATTGTAGTTCGATTTTAGTTTTTCGCTCAATCGTTTCTTCGGTACTCGTTTGTATCACGTAGACGAGTTTCGAATCGAAAGCAGTAATTTGTCAATGTAAAGAAATTGAGATTTTCACAACTTTTAAGATGAGTTTTGAATCGAAAGCAGTAATTTGTCAATGTAAATCCAATGACATTTCTTTAAGGATTCTGATTTTTTTAATGTCGGAGCCATTGTTTACTGATGTGACTCTTGTCTACTTGTTGACTTTTTGTGCCCAATACATCACAGGAATTTATTGGGTATGGTCTTCAACCTGTTTTCTTATTTGTGAAAGAAATTTATTCATTTCAACATTTTCACTCGCCTCTAATACTGCTATTTTACGTTTTTTGAAAGTAATTTACAAAATTTTCCAGTAATGTATTGGTATTGTAACATCTTTGAGTATATATTGAAGAATGTTTGTATTATTCTTGTACTGCTCCAATCAATTAACATTGCTATACCTGTACTAGATATTGCTACCATTTTTCTGGCTTAAACTCGTTCTTCTCCGTGGACACTTGTTGTGTTGTTAATCCAACCGTTGTGATAGAAAAGGTTTTTCAGGTTTGGCTTTGTCGTCCACTTCATTTTTGGTTCCCGGGTTATTAGATGGTTTACAATCGCGCGTTTATAATAAAGTCTTGTTGCGATAGAAAAAGTAAAATCTATTCTTTCTGATTGGTTGTCTCCAAAAATTGGACAATCGAACACGATATATAGATGATTCGAATTGGTGAAAAAAAAACTAAGCCTAAAATCGTACTCTGTTTTTTACATGAACCATAATTGCCAACTGTAGTGATTTCTCATTGGAAGACATTGAAAGGGAGAACAAGCACAAAACAACAAAATAACAGTTTAGTTAAGATTGGCTGGATGCAATTAGACAAATATTAAAATTAGAGAATGAGATAAATGACAAAGAATACTTGAACCTGAGCTACAATGCCTGGTCCATCTTTAAACTTGATTATACACTTATCATACTTGCTATGATACACCAAAAATATAATTATTGGTCGCACGGTTTTCTTATTTTGTGACAAGCAAATTCAATCTCACTAATAAATACTACTCAAAACTTTAAAATAAGGTTTGACTATCTTTGTACAAAGGAGAAACTCACGTATATTGACAATATGCTATCCTAGAGCCACAAAAAAAGTAAAAAAATAAAAACTTCCTACTCCTCTAACAGTAGTCGGATATATCGTACTTGAAGCAACTTTCCAAAAATTTACAATACTTTCTCGTCACTTTGTAGCAAGAAAAGTGACAAAAGGTATATTATTCTCCTCTTGTCCTTCATGTTTTGGAGAATCCTTCGTGACTCATCATAAAACTATTTTCGCTCTTATTCGTTTCTCTTACTCCTGTTTCACAAAGTTTAACGATTTCCAGCTTCGCTATTTCTATTTTCGAAGTTTGTACAATCTCTAAGTTCGTCTGACGACATTTATCGAACAAAATATTGAAAGAATAATTCTAGAATCCTGGCCCTTACTCAAAATCTCTAAGCCATTTGAGCTCTAATTGAACTGCTTTGTTCAGCCTCCAATTTTATTAGTACTGTATTAATTTAGTGTAGTTTTTGCACTATCCTCTTTAAAAAAAATCTCCTTTCCGATTCCCTCACTTTCCGGACTCTCGTCTCAAAGAAGACCTCCTTTCTAATTCTCCTCTTACAGAATACCTTCTGTCCAATTCGTCGCTTTCTCGATCCGCTTCTTCCGCGGTTTTCAGAAAAATATCCGCAGCTTCCATCTCGTTGTATTCCGCAGCGGCTTCCATCTCTTGTTTCGTCGCAAAAGATATCATCTTTAACCACATATACCTCGCCAGGGCCATTTCTTTCTCGCTTTCCTCCATCGTCACTTCCAATTTGGCAATGACGCCCGTTTTTTCAGTCACCGCCTTCGCCAACTCTGTCAACTTCGTTTCGTGAATTTCTGTCTCTTTTTCTGGGTTTTTTTTCAGTTCCTGTAATTCGTCTCTTTCCGCCGCGAGACGAGCCGCCTCTTTAAAATTACGAGAATTTGCCGCGAGCATTTTCGCCACGTGTAAATCTCTCATTTGTTTTTCGGCATCCATTGCACACTGTACGGTTTCATTAAACGCTTGTTTCGTTTTTCTTCGAGAATCCGTGAGATCCTGGGCAGCCCAAAAATAAAAGATCAGAAAAAAAAATCGTGTTTAATATTTTTTGATATTCAAAATTTCAGATTTACCGGAGAACATTCGAGACAACTGCATAATGAGGTGAAAGTATACGCTTTTAATTTCCAACTTTACCAATGAATTTTAAACCCGAACAGGTTCGTTAACCCGCCTAAAAACTGTTTCCCTTTTTCAAAAATGATGTGTTTCTTACCTGCAAATATTTCCTTGTTTCAATAATTTTCTTTCTCATCTCCCGCCCATTTTCCATCGCTTTTCTCTCTTGTATCGCCAAGTCCTTCAGTTTCTCTCTAAATTCAATTGCAGGAATAGTCGCAGATCTCCATTTTTTGGACTGTTTTTTAAATTCCTCCATTGCATTTTCTGCCTTTTCAATAACTTCCACAAGCTTTTTTCTATCTTCGACTGCAATCATTTTCTCTCCTTCCGTCTGAAACCTCTCTCCTCTCACTCTCTCCTTTTCTTCTCTCACCTTCTCTTTCAAATTCTCCACTCTTTCCACTTCTGCTTGTAACTCTGACTTCTTATTTTCAAATTCTGTTTCCATTGTCGAAATTTGAGTTTCTAAAGCTAAACTTTTTTTGTCATGTTCCGCAATTTCTGCTTCTTTTTCTGCAAGCTGTTGCAGAATTTTCTGCAAATTTTCCATTAAAACCTTTTTTTCTTCCTCAAGTACCGCTTTTTTTTCTCTTTCTGAAGCTATTAGTACCGTCGCCTTCTCGTTAATTTTTTCTTTCAACTCATTCACCGTCATTTGTTCCGATATTAACGTCTCGTACTTTTTTTCTATTTCATCTTCCTCTACAATCAGATTTTTAATTTTCCAATCTGTGGAGGCTACCACCTTGTCAACATTATTTTCTGTTTCATTTCTGGCTTCCTGTAACCATACAGAAAATGGTGCAAAAAAAGACAAAAAATTAGTAAGTCGTCATACAAAATATCGAATCGATTCAAAAAAACAGAAATGGTGTGGGAAGGAAACGAAAGATCAGTCAGCCATCATACAAAATATTGAATATTGAAAGACGAGACGATCCAAAAAAATAGAAACAAATAATATCCAATACAACACAAGATAAAGTGGGATTTTAAAACTAGACGAGACAATACAAAAAAAAGGAAACACACAACAACCGTACAATACAAGATAGACAGGGAGTTATTTTTACCTCTTGTACAGTCTGAAAAAGGCAAATTCCCTTCACTTCCAATCCCACTTCTTCGTTTTCGAGCTGCGAAATTTTTGCTAAAGAAACCAACCATTCCTTCTCCAATAAAGACGCCTTTTCTGTCTGTTTTTTTACTTCTCTCTCTGCCTCCTCCAGAAGCTCCCCGAGCTTAGAAGCTGTTTCAAAATCGTCACTCTCTATTGCTTTTTCCAACTCTACCTCTAATTCTTTCACTTTATTTATCGCATCCAAAACTTTTCGAATCGCCTGATGCCTTTTTCGAGTACAGACTTGACTTGCGTTGCTAAGAAAATATTCTTTCTCGTGAAGGGCAGAAGTTTGATATTCTAAACTTTCGACAATTGCCGGAACTTTATCCAAAACAGACAAATGTTCAAAATTTCCGGAATACTTCGGTTCCATTTTTTCTGCCAGTTTTTCCTCTTCCACTTCCTCCTCCTCCTCCTCCTCCTCCTCCTC